>JARBEQ010087139.1:0-14221 GCA_030265355.1 Tritonia tetraquetra | reverse complement strand
ATGTCACTGAATAGGGATCAATGGCGAAAGTTTGTGTATCATGCATAAACCTTACACCGAAAGGTACTAAAAGGTTACTGATAAAGAAAGAATATAAACCTATTTGCCACTCCCGTGATCCTATGAGGGTAGTTGGGATCAAGAACCTAGTCCTATCGGAGACGGATGATAAATTCAGAGGTCCTGTGTGCAGCCAGTTGTGCACGTTAAAGAACATTTAGCAGTTGGAAATCGAGAAGAGTAGTCCGAAAGGTCGCTGTCCGGTCAAAATCAATTCCAACCTCAAAAAGACACAGTGGGCTGATCATCTGCTTGACCTAATATCTTAATCCAGTGTAAATCCGCCTCATAGAGCGGGCCCTACACTGTAATGGTAACAGGGAACTGGATAAGAAAGAAAGAAAGATGGACTAGAAGAAGTGGAAGTATCAACTTTTGAATTCCATTTCAACCTTACACCGAAAGGTACTAAAAGGTTATTGATAAAGAAAGAAAGAATTCCATTTCAAATCTTATCAAGGGTTCTGAGTCCCAAGAATTCCCCACAGTAGGAACCGTACATCCTTACACCGAAAGGTACTAACAGGTTATTGATAAAGAAAGAAAGAAAGGAACCGTACATTGTCGTCACCGTGCCGGGTAAACGTATCCCAATCACAGCCTGGAATTGTAGCTGTGGCCTGGAATGTTAACATGTTCTTCTGCAGGATAAATAAAGTTCCTACACATTGCACCTTTTCTGAGCTGCAAATGTAAATAACCCACTCGAACAAAACAGTAGAACTCACCCATAGCGGCACCCCCTACAGCAATCCCCCTTTTTTTTCTCTATGTAAACTCTATTACCTGTGCTCGGATCTAACGGGAGAGGGAAAGGCACGAACGCGGATACAGCGGGGCTTTAGAGCAGCGTCTTTCTTTCTTTCCTTCTTTTCACTGTGATTAACGCGTGGAATTGTGCTTAGCTAGGCCACCGCTAAGCGATGAGTGAGAGTTTAACATTGTGACTGTGTGGAAGTGTGTTACTGTACATTGTAACGTGTGTGTGTAGTCTTGGATTCAATCATTCATTGCGATCAAAATTGTGCGACCAACAAGACTGAAAAAAGATGGCTTCTCCTAGTTCTTCCTTTGTACTCCTATAGCGGGAACATGGATATAGCAGGGTTTTTCTTCTGGACCGCAAAGTCCAACTATATCCATGTCTACTGTATTCCAATGGTGAATTTTTATTTAGCCCCGGAATCAAAATGAGAAAAAGGCCAAAGGACCCTTACAAGCACAAGAGAGAGATTGCCAAACCCAACCACCCTCATCTTCTACTAACCTTTTTCCATGACATGCACATATTTTTCCCCCATACTTTACTCCTTGGGAGTCCCAGTGGCGCAGAGGTGCTGTTCTCGCCTCTGAAGTGAAAGGTACCGGGTTTGATTCCCGGCAACGACAGGTATTTTTCTCCTTGAAACTTGGTGAAAAACCTATATACCACTTCCGTGATCCTATTCAGGTAGGTGGGATCAAAAGAAGATAGTCCTATCGGAGATGGACGATAAACTTGGAGGTCCCGCATGCACTTTGTGCGCGTTAAAGAACCCTGGGCAGTTGAACATCGATTAGAGTAGGCCACTGTCCAGGCAAAATTAATTCCTACCACAAAGGTCACAGTGGGTTGATCACCTGCTTGGCTTAATATCTTGATCGAAAGAAATCCAGCCTCATAGTCATAGTGCTGGCCCTACACTGTAATGGTAAAATTAAAAGGGAACTGGATAAGAAAGAAAGAACTTTACTTCTTTGTCATATTGCAAATGCAATGCAAGCCGAGACTAAATAAAAAACCAGGACAATCCCTGTATCAGTCTTTTTTATGGCCATTTCGACACATCATAATATTTGAGAGGTGGGACCTCTGTTTGTCACGATTGTCCACCACTGCTATGATACTACTAGGACCAGCAGTCTGAAGAAATAAACCTTTAAACTCTTTGACCTGTCATGAGGATGTGAATCATGGACGTTTGGTTCCGCAGAGGTGACGGTATGTCCAAAAAAAAAAAAAAAAAGAATGGAAGGAAACCAAAGACAATTCTATTTAAATAATACAAATCAATTTTATTGAAATGAGGAAATGGATGCAACAAATATACATCCGCTTTGTTTTTGTAATTTTTTCTTTTTTATATCACAGTGTTACTTTATACATACCCATAATATACAAGTTTATATTGAAGCATACATTGTATCTCGCATTCCTCCACAACCATTGCAAACATACAAATTCTCCAAAAAATTGGACACTATGCTGTACTGAGCTTACATATTCAACCCACAAAAAAAAAAAGAAACCAAAACCTGGCTACACCTATGTGCTTCCGTGCAATGCCTGCAATAGACAAAGAGCCGGTTTGGCCCATGGCACTGTTTCAGTAACATGACGCAGGACACCCACACGTGACAGTTTTCTGGACAGGAAATCGTCATCCGCAGTTTATTTCCCAACTCTAGTTGAGAATTGGTACCCATTTTTACATTTGGACCAAGTGAGGCAATCTAGTAAAGTTTCTTGCCCAGGAAAACAGCAAAGTGCCTGAAGGAGGACTCCAACACAAGAGCCTAACCACCTGGCACCCAGCCTCCAGCAACTACCTACAAAACTGATATCTATGGATCAAGGTCTGAAAACGATTAACTTTCTGTCTCTAATTTGCCAAACTAATAATAATAAAGTTTTAATCTTATACCATCCTGCCTTTTCCATATAAAATAAAAGAGAAACATTCTTACGTACAGACAGACCAAGCTTGCTCAGTGAATGTGTCTTGTTCTCACACCATTCTCTCCATATCATTAGGACACGCTTCTGCTTCTACATACGGTACATATTTACTACAAATGCCATAGCATGCACTAACCATCTCAAAAATACATACATGATAATTGGACAAATGAGTAATGACGGTAGAACCATAAATGCAAGGTTACAAAGCACAAACTGAAAGAATACCAATACTGTCTCCAAGTCGACAATATGTACATACAACTACAGTAGTGCATGATTAAATGCCCATCACAGACTATTCTACCACACAGCAGAAAATATCTGAGAGAGAATCTCTACTTTCTCAAGATCTGTATCCTTAGTGTGAACCTATCAATTAAGTTTAGAGGCCAAACTATGCAAACATACAGTCAAGCTGCATTAAGCTGATTTCCATCCAAGTCTTATCTTGTCTTTTTTATTTTTAATTGTTCTTTTGGCTTTTCAAACCAAAGGGAGGTAACAGAAATTGTATTCATCTACGTCAATCTTTTAGTTATGTCCCTTGAGTAATAATACACAAGCCTCTGAACACACTTTTTACTTTGACATTAACAGTTTAAAAAACAACTTTTACAAGCTGATGTATTTCTTTGACTACTTCATTCTTGTAAAAGGGGCACTTAGCCATCAACACTTGTGACTTATTTTCACCTTTTTACAAATACACATATCCATCTATAGCAATGAAAACACAGGTTATGTAAACATTCAAACAAATACTACATGTGAATCAATGACAAATCAAATGAGAAGAATATGTCGTGAATGTCATTCAATCAATTGGGAATACAAGTCAAACCATTTTTCAGTATGTTTTACCAATCAAACCAAAACCAATCAGAATCAATCAACATTAACCGTTAATTCTAACAGTATCAATATTAGACAATCATGCAGTATAAATGTGTGAGAAATATACATAATATATCATACCATTCCATACAACTACTATGAGGGGTGAAAGGTGGCAATACGAAACCCCTTACATTAATCAAATCAAGGAGAACATTTCATTTGGCAAACCAAACAGGTCTGATTCTCTGTCCATTGCACCTAAAGACCATAATGACCAATGCATGTCGCAAACTGACACCAGAGATGTGAAGTCAGTCACAAACATAATAAAACTCCCAACACATGCACAAACACACATCACCAGTGAACTAGTAACCTGATTTTAATAGCCAAGGATGCCAACGGAATGATGGTGAAGATGGTGAAGAATAAGTCTAAACACGCACACAGTCTTCTTTCACTTACATTTATACACACAGGCATTCATTCCTTTGTTATAGTTTGCTGCCTATGAAAGAAAAAAAATAATTATATACGATCATAATACAATATAATGCTTGCTCGTAAAAATCTATATTACAGCCACGTAACAAAAATTTCCACAACCCTTGAAATCCAGTGACCAAGTGCATACATCTCAAAATATTTGATTCCAGGTAGGGCTAAATGCATCTTCATATATAAAACTCTTGTCAGGATAACACTCATTCAAGCCTAGATGTGCCACCTTTTCAATACCTTGGGGAATGTGCTCTCATACCAAATTATATTCTTTTCTAAAAGTAATAAATATTGAATCTGTAACCGTTGCAACTATTATAAAGCTGACACTTGAAGAGGTGGGACCTCCTGTTTACACCCAATCGCCAATAAGATTTGATCCCCCACCACGTAAGAAAAAAAGAGGACCATTAAGCCTTTTGTCCTGGCTAGGATTCAAACTGCGGATCTCAGGTTCCACGCAGGGTGAGTGCACTACCGCTGAACCAGAGGAAATATCCCTTTAAATATTAATAAGGTATTCCACAGAAGTAAACCTGCAGGGTAGAATCCAGAAAGGTGTGACAAGCTGGAAACAATTCCCTAATAGGACTTGATTATATAGTAAATGTGCAACTTCCTTTGGGTAAGAACACTAAATCCTGAGGCAACAAACACTCATTTCAGGGGGACCAACGGTCACTGGAAAGTAATCTGCTACATTTAAGAGGACACTTATAATTTGAAGCTGAAAATAGGATAAGCCCCAGAAAGACAAACTCTCAGCTAAGTTGAACAAATTGGTTATTTTTGCATCCACAGGGGGGGGGGGGGGGGGAAGAAAATGTTTTGTTGACCAAATGCAAATCATTAATATTATGTTACCAATACATACACAACACTACCTTACACAGTCTTCTATCACCCTTTGTTAATAATAATGAAAGACTTAAAAAGTTGGGGGACTAATCTGCTTTTACGACAGATTCCCCAATTTGGGGAAAGGGATTGTTTTAAACAGGAATATACATCTTAAAATATATTGGACCAACCAAAACAATATACATAAAGTAATATAATAAAAAATAACAATAACAATTCCAAATAAATTCACATGGTTTGAACACTTTTTTTTTTTGTTATCCAGGAAGTTGAAAATCAAAAAAATATTTTAAAAACTGGTGATAATATTTTGAAGATCATCTTTACATTACATACTTCAAGTATGGCTATAGAGAAAAAAGAAAGAAAGGTATGAGATTTTAGAAAAAGTATAATTTCTCAGTCTATCACACAGTTTCTTAAATTCCTGAATCAATGGGAAAGCTAGCAAAACTCTAAAATTGTCAAAAGAAAATAATTTGCTACCAGAGGATAAGCAGTTTTTTTCTGGAAAGAATAATAATTAAAATGAAATGAACTATATCAGTTCAAAATAGGAAGGAAAAGGGAGATCTAATCCATCAAATCTAACCACATTCCAGTAAGAGTGAATTATTTTTTAGACCCCATCAAAGAATTCCAAAGAACACTTCTGGCACAGGTTATCGGCGGTTCAATTGTTAAATCCGACACACATTGGTCCCACTTCAGGCTGTCAAGGTTTAAAAATCCAAGAATATCCTAACACTTGCTGCATCTGTCTGTCACACTCCAAACCACAGACACTGACATTCCAATCAAATAAAGTATCCTTCAAGAGCGTCAAGTGACATCCATGGCGATTCCTGCTTCCTTGTTAAACAAAAGAACAGGAGTTTCCTCATGATTGGACCTAGGAATAAAAAACAAAGGTATAGATAAGAAAAAAAGACGTAAAAAATAACTATAACATCAGAAGAAGGAAAACCCCCTGAAAAAAGCAAGTGTGTGCTGACTACACAATAGTAATCCAGTAGCCGGTCACAACCAAGGAAGAAATGACATTGGGTAATGTTTTACTACCCCTTACAAATGCTACTCATACTAACAAGAGTGAGGACAATGCCTAAGACCTTGCAACACAGAAATATTTTCACCCTTTTGGTAACAATTATCATTCCATTCTCAACATCAAGTATGTATAACCCAAACATTGAGTAGACCTTAAATAAAATTCTGTAACGAAACAAGTGTCAACCTGAGAATTAAAGCCAACATGTTCGTCAATTAGCCTGACCGTACCAACAATAAGTGAGGTTGGATGGTTAAATCTTTGTTTGCAAGAATAAACTAAGGATTATAAAATAAACTAAGGGTTATAAAGAAGGGTAAATACAACAATATTTACTTAAGAATATCAAAGTTGGCGGCAGATGGAGCTACCGGTAGCCGGTACAGGGTCCCAGTGGAGGCAGTTGAGGGCGAGGTCAATTTGCTATTGAAGGAGCGCTGGAGCTGCAAGGTTGTCGTTGCGCTGGAGGAGACGGGTAGGGTACTGATGGCTGTGGAGGAGGTGGGTGCGATGGCCACCATTGTTGGACTAGCAGTCGACGGAGCGGAGAAGGACAGAGAAGATGAGATGGGAGTTACAATGACAGTGGTCGTCGCAGCAGATCCCAGATGAAGGAGGGAGGTGGTACTGGGGATGGTGGGGAAGTTGAGCTGCAGAACGTTGGCTGCTGGTGAGGTTGAAAGCCCACTGGATTTTACTGAAAAACAATAAGTGTAAGAATAGGAGACACTGTAATTTGCATGTAATATGTAATGCTATCTAAAATATCTACAAATCTTAGAGCAGTATAAAAAAATAAAACAGTGGGCTTTAAAGTTAAAGTTTAAAAAGATACTGAAATTTAGATACCAAAACCTGGAGTGAAGCCCATTATAAAACCATTCTAAAGGATCAGAACAATATCTTGAGCTTTATCATGCGTGTCCTATCAATATCAATCTTCCAACAAGTGTGGACAAAATTCATGTTAGTGGTGTGTTTTGATACAAATAATATGCTGATTGTGTTTTATTTCTTGAAAACGATAAAGACAAATTGTATTTCGTATATTGTTTATGTAGTTGAGTGGTAACCTATGTTACTTTTCTTCAAAATCAGAATAGGACAACTGTTTTGTGTTGTCAAGGGATCTGTGTGAAGATTGGTATTGATAGGACACACGTGATAAAGTTCTTTTTGTTTGACTCACTAAAAATGGTAAGTTAACAACAGAATCTCCTGTTATTCTGAAAGCTTTTACACACAATGATTAACATTGTATTGACCTGTTCCTCCACAACTGACCTGTACAGCCATTGATTGCTGTCAATGAGGCCCAGTAATAGTTAGTCAAACTAACTACTATTGTAAGGCAAAATATGCTGCCTTCTTGATTTTACCGCCAGAATAATTGCTTTTTTAAGAAAAAAAAATACACGATCCTTAAAGGGCCATAACTCTTGTTCTCTGGGTCAATTTTTTTCTTTTAATGAACTTGTGTAGAACAATTTTTCTTCTCATATGAGTCATCTATTCTTTATAGTTAGCCACCATGTCAAGTTCAAAATTATATACTTCCATGACAGATTTCAATTTTCATCATTTGCAGTGAGTCATATATCATTTCCAGTTCACTTCCTTTAGAAAATTGTGCAACAGTACCTATAAATTGGTCTATACAATTACCCATACCAATGGTAACCATTCTTTGCACATAGCAATATATTATCTTTGAATTAACAACCAAGAAAGCAAAAGGCAAATAAGCTCAAAGTTATGCTTGTTATCTAATGATATTCGAAAAGTAAAAATGATTTACCGTGTGCTGATGATAAGGGACCATTTGTCTTGAGCGGTTGTGAGAAGAGAATGGTCGCTGTTGATGACAATGGGATTGTGGAGTCTACATTTGATGAACTGGATGAAGAGACGAGGATTGGAATGATGGATGCAGATGCAGACTTGTGAAGATTGTTGGATGAATTTGATACGGACGATGAAACTAAACAGTTTGCACTAACAGACGGTTTTGAAAATCTTACACTGTCCGCCTGTAAAACATGAACTGAAGTTTTCGGACTATTTCCAACAAAATTTGAGATAGATTTCCCACTGGATGAGTTTGTTGTGACTTTACTATCTGTCAAATTGTCTGAGGTATTTCTGGCTCCAGAGACGAGGGAGAAACTGAGTTGCTGGGTAGTTGTCCTACTTCCCACAGGAGCGGAGGCAGTGGCTGCTGTTAAACTAGATGGCGTGGTTCCCTCTAACGCAGGGACAGATTCCAAACTAGGAGAATCAACCAGAGCTCTGACGGCGAATTCAGCACTGGCCGAGTCCAAAGTGAAACGAGAATTGAGATCAGCCGCAGTAAGGGAGGGTTCAAGGTCTAAGGCAATAGAAGTCGGTCTATTGCCGTCCTCTGTCAATAATCTTTGCTGCTGCTCCCTTTGCATCTCTAGCAGTTGCTCTCTGTGACACTGAAAACTTTCTACATCAAATCCAGACGAGGAAGCCCCATCGCCTGAATACTTGTAGAAACCTGAAGACATTTGGCCGGGAAGGTGCGTTTGATCATTATCATCATTATCAGAGGGAGGTGTCTTTGGTCTGTAGTGAGGACTGTGAGAAAAAGGAATCGAGGAAATGAATCAAACACTAAGAATACCAGAGTATACATACACATGGGTTACTTCCTTCACAAAAGGGTCTACATCAAATCAAAACATTTGATTAAACAAATGAATAAAAAATAATAATACGGGATTTCCTGTGTGCTCCTCATGGTGATATATTTCCATAGCTGCCAACTTTTCAGAGAGCAAAAACAGACTCCCATACAAGGTCTGTCACCCATAATTGATGTCATATTAAGCTGACTGGTGAATACTGTCTACCTTCTTTACAACCTGTTTAGAGTTAAAGTACAATACAAAACTGCAGCTTACCTCTAAGATGTTTGTTTACAGCCTTTTATCATTCGTAATTGAAGTAGGGTAGGGCTTAGGTTATTGTGGCTTCACACCTGCTCTTGCAGCAGTCTTTGCCCTCTTCAAAAAGTCAAGGGTAAATCCACTTTCATAGTGAGGGGTAGTGTGTGATTTTGTTATCAAAATACCAGCCAGCATATCCAGGATTTTCTAAAATCAGTTTCACCCTTTCTCACTTGACTAAACACATTCACAATTTGAAATAGGAACTGTAAGCAACCCGAGCATGGAATGAGCAAGCCTTTTAAATTAGGGATTATCATGCATTGATTTCAGGGAGATTGTAGAAGTCAACTTATGACAGTGGTGTCTTATTTAACAATCTCTACTTTAATAGACTGATGAGTCAAAATTGGCATTACAAACATGTTCAGCCACAAGAGTTTTGTGTCAGAACGGCTTTAATTGCCATGCAATTTGAACAAGGAAAATGCTGTGTATCGCATATATTATATAACTATACATTAATATCATATACATTTCTAAACTTACATTTTACTATCTCTGACATAAGTGATATAGTCAGACTGAATACTGGAAGAAGGATAATCATGACCAAAGTTCAGACGCTCCAAGGAATCATTCCATTCTGTTGAGGCTCGATCGAAAATCATCCTGTAAAGGACAAAGATAATACAATAATCATGGCAATGACAAGCATTCAAACAGATTTATTTGTGTGCGTCAGGCTATGAAATACGCCTGTAACATGGGATTTCCTACAGGACTAAAAAACACTCACAGCAACAAGACTATATCAGATAGCCACTGCAATCCAAATTCAAGACAACTAATGGGCAACACCAACTCTTATCAGTGATAGAGAGAAAAAAAGAAGAAATTTCAGTGTGAAATCTGCACTATCCATACAATTACAGCTAGTCACAATGGGAGAAAGAACATAGAAATTCACATCTGGCCTTTTAACAGGAGAGATGACACCAGATTCAGTATTTGTGATGCAACCCCCAAGCAAACAAAATCCTGACAAAGTCCAGAAAAATCCGTGATTTTGACAGATTTTGGATAAAAATCTGTGACAAAACCCAAAACACACGGATACGTCTAAAAAACCCCAGCAGTTATTACCAACAGACAAAAATGAAAGATAAAATGCTCCAAGAAAAGCTTTTGATGTAAAATTCACAAATTGAATTTGATCCCCAATAGTTCAGAAATCATCTACAAAAGCCCCTTTTCATTAAAAAAACAAACAGAGACACAATTTCTATTTTAAAAATCCCCCCCCCACCCCCTTAAAAAATATGATTTAAACATTTCAAGGCTATTATTACTATCACTATAAATGAATACACTATCCATATCACCAACATCATTACAACTGGCATTCATTGCTGATTCATGGATAATGTACACACATAGATAGAATTAACAATTAAAAAGGGTAGGGATGTGGCCACTTAGATCTTCAAACAATTTCTCTGAAGGTCTTGTTATTATTACCACCATCGATCTGCATTGTCTAGACTCAATGCGGGACGATCTAGCTCCCCGTCATTAGTACCAGTCAACTTCTCGTCACTTGACTTTATAACTCATTTCATCTCTCGTCAAACTATTTAAATTCGAAGACCATAATCGAAAGACAGGATTTAAAGTAAAATAACAAACGCACGCATGAACGAGCGGAATGCATCAACAACCAACGATGGACATATTGTATCGGTAATGCCTCTTTCTTTTCAGCAAGGCGATACCTTTTATAGGCCGTACAATACTTTCTTTATCCAATTCCCTTTTACCACAACAGTGTAGGGCCAGCACACTGAGTCTGGATTTCTCTGGATCAAGATATCAAGCCAAGCAGGTGATCAACCCTTCGCAGTGGGTTGATCACTTGCTTGGCTTCATGCCTTGATCCAGAGAAATCCAGCCCTACACTGTAATGGTAAAAGGGAACTGGATAAAAAAAAAATCAATTAGAATTATATTTAACGGATCGCGGATGAGTGACATCTATGATTCACACACATGAGAAGTCACTCGATCAAATTACAAAGAAGGATATTAAATGAAGAAAACATTAGGTAGAATATATCCAATGTCAATAATCCACATTCTTTACCTTCCACCTCGACCAATTCGCCTCCGAGCATAGCCCACACAACCAGAGGACAAAGAAGTGAGAGAGAATCTGTACAATGGGTCTCCTTTGCCTCCACTGTCAGGACCACACCAGGGCCAGTTGCCGCGGCCGGATGGAATTGGCTGAAAGCAAGATATGTGCTCCAATAGAAGACGGACAAAAATACAACCACCACTTTTATAATGGACACATTTTTAGCAAATCAAAGACACATCATCATTTTTACCTCTATTTCATGCGGTGGAAATCACGACAAGTTTCTTTTTGAGGGCCAATTTTAGCAACTAAAGATTAATATTTAGGATAGACAAAATGCCCATTTGAACCTAAAGAAAAAATACCAAAGTAAAACTTGTTTCACGATCAAACACCATCTAAATGGCTCTATTATGCGATTCACTGATGTTGGCACCACATTTTAGACTTTAAATCGAGCTCTGAGAATCACAACCAATACACTAAACTTGATTTCTGGGAATATCTCTCAACATAGGTTGTTACAATAAATAAGTAAAGAGAATAAATGTTACTCTCTGATTGGTAGAGTTTTCCCTACTGATCTAAAGGTTTCCCTGTTTATTTTAACTAAAACATTAGCCCTATTCACCTATCGTGACAGTGACAGCTTGCCCATTAACTTAAATTTGAAAATGAAGTTTAAAATCCTTAAGATTTGGAGAAATATGAATAAAAATTCAAACAAATCAATTCAAATTTTCTCTCTCTCCGTGATACTGCTTTTACAGCAAGTTGAGAAGCTAAAACAAATAGCATAAAATTCTGTCTTTTCTACCCTTGGGTATTTTCCGTTATATTGTATAAAGCTATAACACCCAGTAGCGTGTTTACCAAAACTGCACAATAAAATAGCTCAAATTCACATTTTTTAACTTCAACCTAAAGTCGCTGCCTATAAACAAGGCCCATTTATCAATTAAAAAAAATATATGAAACAGTAAGTTAAAAATTCATTTCTTGGTGAAACAAATGTGTTATAAATACTGAATTATCAATAAAAGCAACAGAACTTGGTACTTATAATATTCTTCAACCACCCTTACACCAAACTAATGTTTAGACATAAGACACAAACAGTGTAATATCTAAATATTCTTCACTTACCTGATGGTAATGACAGTGTTTTCTTCTTTTGAAAGCAAAGATACCATCAGGGTCATTCTCATCCTCATGGTCTGATTGAGACAAAGCCTGGAAGTGAAAGAAAACGAAAAAAAAAGTTACAAACAACCATAAATTTGAAAAGAAATGAGATTTACTTCACTGGCTGGTTGTCAAATCCAAGTTGACACCACTGAAATGTACAATTATTCATCGGAAGGAAATGAAGAAAAGAGGTTACTCATGGGAGTGAACTCTAGAAACACAACCTGCCAGCAACAACAAAAGGACTTTGTAGCAATACAGAAGCGTCCATGTAATCAGGAGAAGACATTTAGAGTCGGCATTCTAATTCTGTGCTCAATGACATAGAGCTTGTGACAGGCATGGTAAGCTACTTACTGGAGAAAGCATGTCCTCGTCAGAGCTATACATGACGTCCACATCTCCAATGGAATGCTGAGGTTGGTGCTGCTGGAAATGATGAACAGCCACATGAGGTATACTTTGATTTGGTGTCTGCTGCTGGGACTGTTTTCTTTTGCGGTATTGGCGCTTCTTGCGTACTGGAGCAACTTCCTCCTACAAACGATATAGCAAAAACATATTACATTAATTTGTAAAGAGAAATCAAACAGGTACCTGTGACATTGATGTACACAATACACTTGGCTTCAACACACAAAAGTTAATTTCAAGATAGAACAGCCATTAAAATTAACAGATATGTATTGAAATCAATCTAAGATATCCATGAAGAAATAAGCACTTGAAAATTGTAAGTCACTCACAAGGGAAATGGAACATCTTAGAATCAAATCTCATTCAAAAGTAACCTCCAGGTGAACTAAAAAGATTTGAATTAATAAGAATTCCAACAGAATACCTTATCACTATGATTGAATCATCCACTTTGCACTTCACAATATATAAATATTGAAAATGTAATTGAATAGAGCATCCTTCTCATTTGAACAAGTCACACCCCCAAAACGAAAGCGGGCGTTTCTTACCCCTTTCATGGTCTGGACCCACTCGCCACGACTGTTCAGGGCAAACGGAGCCACAAATGTTGGATGTTTGTCTCTTTCTTCCTCTGCTTCGGCAAGTGCTGCACCAGAAAAATCCTCCATTTCGTTTCTGAAGGATTGAAAAGCAGCACAGCCCAGGTAAAAACAGGTCTGCTACTTTTAGGAATACCTACTTACCCAACAACACAACATATGGCTTTTCTTCATTTTTTGTTTATCTTAACTGTAAATTTTAAAAAAAGGAACCTCACAAAATAAATGTTTAAAATAATGGAATTCACTCATAAGTAGGGAAATCATATAAAGTAGACCGTAAATCTAGTTAACTACCACTCTACACCTGCCAACCCCCAAGCAAACAAAATCCTGATTTTGATAGATTTTGTCATAAAATTGGTGACAACCCTAAACCACGTAGTACAACGTAAAAATCCAGAGAAATTATTACCCAAACAGATGAAAGATAAAATGCTCAAAGAAAAGCTTTTGATGTAAAATACACAAATTGAATTTGAGCCCTAGAAATGTTATCTGTGAAAAGTCCCTTAAAAAAACAAAACACCAGAAGAAAATAAAAAACCTAAAAAGATCGATCCATGCAAATATTTTCATTGCTCATCAAAATTTTAATCGTATTTATCGTTCTTTAAAAATTTTGTATAAAATATAACATTTCATGAACAAAAATCAGGATTTGTAGAACTAAATCGTGACAGTTGGCAGTTATGTCTCTCCAGGGTTAGGATTCAAGCCTGGACAGGAGACTGTAAATCATACACTGCTAAAAAACAACAAAGCACAAATATTGCAGTACAGCTCATTGGAAAGGAATGCGTCATCTTAATTCCTCATTGTTCAGATATTCCAACAATCTACTTGACTTCCACTTTCTTTCTTTCTTTATCAATAACATTTTAGTACCTTTCGGTGTAAGGTTTATGCATGATACACAAACTTTCGCCA
>JARBEQ010087028.1:0-14225 GCA_030265355.1 Tritonia tetraquetra | reverse complement strand
GAGAGAGAGAGAGAGAGAGAGAGAGAGAGAGAGAGAGAGAGAGAGAGAGAGAGATGACTTTTCAGAGTTTTTATTGCTCTGCGGAATTCCACTTACGTGGAGTCTTCTCAAGTTTTGTTGAACCGCCTTTAATATGACCTTTCTGTGTTGAAAAGGGCGTAAAACGTCAAAGTTTAAAAGTTTTTTAATGCAAACTCAAATCCCCATGGGAAAGACACGATGTGTATCTCAAACTGGTATAGCTAGGGATCAATCAAGGCACCAGTAGTCATATTTGTCTTGCATTGTGCAGTTTATTCTGCATGATGTCACTAAGGATATATAGACACGGTGGGCTGAGCACCTGTTGGTCTGAAATCCTGGGATCCAGAGCATATCCAGCGCGCTTGGTGATGCATGGAGTTCAGGCTGCATGCGTCTTTCATATGTTAAATCAGATTTAAAAGAACGCTTTTTTGTTGTATCAACCAATTCCTGGCCGAATTCGGTTTTATCCAAACCACAGTGCCCATCCGTTAAAACTCAATTAGTAACAATGTAATTCACAAAGAAATAGTATTCATCGTTTAAAAGCCGTATTTGTCTTTCTATATTTTCACCAATATCGTAACAAGTTAGATATCAATACAATGTATTCCAAGGACGTTAAAGGGTTAATGGGAGTCAAACAAATAAACGGGTGATTTTAGAAGTGGGGGAAATAACACTATTTCCTGACGTTTTAATGTTTAAAGTTTGCTGAGTGAATCTTAAATGTCGTGGAATTGGTGTACTGTTTTGATATCTGAATCGACCAGGGTTATTTTTGCTTCTTTGTTTGCCCAGATATTTTAAATATCAAACCATTAACATCCAATTGAATTGGAATTACACGAGCACACATTCAAGTAGATGGGCCATGTCCTATTTGACTTCGTAGCGTCTATTTCGATTCGTCGTTTAATTATTTTTTGGTTATCTATTTACTGATCGATTAATTGATTGATTGGTTGTTGTATGGAATATCTGTACTTCTCAAGTCAATATTGATCATATTAAAACACAGTACGTTTTCAAACTATGAAAGAAACAGAAAGAAGCTGTTTTAGTACCGACAAAGAAAAGAAATAGTATCAAATTTCATTATTCATGATTTTAAGTAACAATATCTGATATTGTAGATATTGTAGAAAATATATCTAGGATGTAAACTAACCGAAGCTAAAAGAAAGACTCGTGATAGAAATCAATGGAGGAAGTTTGTTAATACATAAGCCTGACACCGAAAGGTACAAAAGGTAAACGATTAAGAAAGGAAATAAAGATTTAAAGTAAACATAAAGTATCAATGTCCACTCATATATGATTATGACATGACCCAAAGGGGGAATAGAAAATGAAATTGACTATTTCTACCACTCAAACCTTTTTTCAGACGGAAATCAATCTCTGGTAACTGGAAAGCAAACACAGGATCCGCCATGTTGGAACAGATTGCGATGAACGAAAGGTAACTGGTGGCATCCTTGTTGTATATTATTATTTATTGAGTAGCTTCCCTTGACATCTTGAACTGAATATTCATAACTTTCTAGATTTCCCCTACATCTCTGCCTCCTCTCTCTCTCTCTCTCTCTCTCTCTCTCTCTCTCTCTCTCTCTCTCTCTCTTAATAAATGTCTATTTTTACTGATAATTGGATAACAAGCTAATTCGATCTTATCAAAATGCTGTTGCTATCAATGATGATTATGCTGCTGACATTTGTTTAGAAATTTCTCCTATTAAAGAATGGACGTATGTAACCCGTAAAGAAGTATTTATTCCACAGCGTTTCCATTCAGTCGCTTCGTAATAGAAATCAATAATATTGTTTTGGGAACATCATCAATCAGTGTTATATACACCCTTCGTGTATTAACTTTCGCACGATATCGACTCATTTCTATTTATCACGTTATGTAGGTTCAAGATGTGGGTCGATGAGTGCAGTCTGATGTTTGGTGGCCTTGACATTGTATCGGTAGAGGCTATCCAAGGCAAGGACGGCAGAGAACACATTATTGAAGTAAGGAAAAAAAGACGCTTGATTTCAATCTTGTGTGTGTGTGTGTGTGTGTGTGTGTGTGTGTGTTAGGCCCCAAACGGAACCGCATCACATCTCCCTCACATTCCCGTTGCTCTCTCAGTGAAGACCCAGAAAGTTTATAAAATGTAAACCCCTTTCACGAGAACGGAGTGCGTCCGTTTTCCCTTCTCATGAGTTATATTATAGACTTCCTGTGTCTTCACTCAGAGAGTGATGAGGGGAGATATGATGTTATCCCATTTGGGGTCTTATACCATTCTTTCGTTTTGTGGTTGTTAAAATACTGTCTGTCTTAGTGTGTAGAGAAATTAACAATGTTATTATAGTTTCTATTAACACATCTTCCAAGTCAACAAGTCTTCCATTACGTTACTAGGTGAACCGCAAAGAGATTATTATTCAAAGAGCGCTCCATAGTATGACTTCGGCAATAATTTCTCTGTACTTCTCTGTTTGTCGTGCAAACAGAAAGAAGGCTTTCTGCTTGCGCTAAAAAAAGAAAGACACTGCAACTTTTTTAACAACGAAAATTTGCTGTCTAAACCCTAACCCTAACTCTTGAAATGAACTGAGTGTATCGCCAACTTTCAGTGACGAGCCTGCGTCCGCCATCTTGAAAATCAAAGAAGAGGCTTCAAGAGGAAAGCGTGGGGGGGGGGGGGCGAATAATCACTTCCATCTAAATATATGTGTCCGCCCTTTTAAAAAAATCAACAGGAGGAGGATAATGGGAGAAATCCCTGTGCCTTTTTTTTGGTTTGTTGTGCGATTGGTACTGTCTGACGGAAACTGTAGAGGATGATACACAATGACATCGTTTCTATGTGAATACTCTCCAGGTGAATGGCTGTTCCATGACGTTACTAGGGGAAACCCAGGAGGAGGACAGACGGTTGATAGCTGAACTCGTACTGGGACGGATGCAAACCATGTGTAAACCTGTACAAAACTCTCTTAGGTGAGTTAGCCTTCCAGCATAATGTCGTTTTATTCCTTCTGCCCATACCGCTACTACCACTGCTGCTGCTCCTAGTGCTGCTACTACAACAACTACTACTACTACTACTACTATACTACGACTGCCACTGCAACAACAACAACTACTACTACTACTACTAATCCTACAGCAATGACTACTACTACTACTACCAGCACCATCACAACTACTATAACTGTTACCAGCTTCTCCCCATACATCCCTCAATACATAACACACTATATTCAGATGCAGCACAATTGGGAAGAACCAGCTGCCTAATGAAGATGGCATTGCGCTGTTAAGAGCAGCCTGCTCACAGCAAAAAGGGATTTAACAACAACTGTTACCATCTACCACTGCTGCTGCTACTACTACTGCTGCTACTACTACTACTGCTGCTACTACTACTACTACTACTACTACTACTACTACTACTACTACTACTACTACTACCAGTACCATCACAACTACTACTATTACTGTTACCATCTACAACTGCTGCTGCTACTACTACTTTTTCTTCCTTTAACTCTCAAGTGGAGCACAAGCTATCATCAACATAATATTTTCACTTCATCCTGCCCTGGCATTCACTCTCCAGTTGGTTCCATGGCTTTCAACTTCTTTTCATATGTCATGCCAGCTTCAATCTCTTTGCATCATGTATTACGATTACTACGACAATATAACTTGTTCCTTTGTTTGATCAAACCCCATTAATACCGCAATGCAGTGTTGGGCCAGCTCCCCTGTTCTGTCACAAATAGTGGTGGCAAAACATAGAGCTGGAAAAAAACTATGGATCCAAGGATTTCAGACAAGCAGGTGATCAACCCTCTCTGTCCATCATCCTTTACTTGCACCATGAGCAATGCACTGAACAGTTGTAATCATAAACTTGTTTGTTTGTTTGGTCGAACCACATGCGCAGGGCAGTGTTGGGGCCTGCCCTATGTTCAGTCATGAAAGGCACACAGATACCTGCCATAATGCAGGCACCCAACACGACTGAACACAGCCGGAAATGCTTTGGTTCAGAGAATTTCAGAAAAGCAGATGATCAGCCCACTGTGTCCATAACTCTTTACTGGCACCATGTGCAATACACTGTGCAGTATTAATCAAAGACAGGCCCCTAAACAAATTAGTGTAGCCTTTGTGGGTACCCCCTCAGCTATTGATAAAAAATGGGAGGTTCTACCACTCTGGGCATTTAATCATAAACGTAGGCCAATAAACAAATTATCCGTGTGGTCACCTCCTCTGCCATAGTATAAACTGGAAGAATTTGACACTCACAATGTAACTGATACCACTAGTTCTAAGTTTCCCATTGCCAGTACACTACATACCATGTATTCCATTGCAGCAAAGCCACTAGCAGCAGTGCCATAATGCATCAGGTGAATGGCGGACACCAAGGACCTCCTACTTCCAATAGCACCAACAGACCACCACAGCCTGGGTAGGTTGATAATGGCAGAGATGAGATGGTGAAGGTGGTGGTGGTGGTGGTGGTGGTAATGATGATGATCATTATTATGTTGATAATGATGGTGATTGTAAGATGACGATGACGATTATGATAATTATGATGATGATGATGACGATGATGATGATAAAGATGACGACAACGATGATGATGATGATTAGAAAGATGACGACGATGATGATGATGATGATGATGATGATGATGATGATGACGATGACGATGACGATGATGATGATGATGATGACGATTATCATATACAACATAACATTATTTGCATTGCAAATCATTTCATTTGATTTCCCCAAACTGCAGGCCGCCCATGCAAGGGAATCAGGCAAGAGGACCACCAGGGCCTACGTCTGGACCACCAGGAGGATCGGGTGGAGGCCCACAGTCCCACCAACCGGCTCATATGAACAACCCTGCCCCGCAGCCCTTCCCCACCCCCAATGCCAACCACCCACAAGGAATGCCCCGAGGAGCTAGCAAGGATGAGGAAGACACGATGAAAAACCTACGCAAGACTTTTGCAGGAATTTTCGGTGATATGTGATGTAGCATGGACGCCGCCAGTACACTAGCAATGATAGGGTTTGAATTCGTTCGTCTTGTTTGATGCTTTACACTAATTACTATTCTGTGAGTGTGCGTGTGTGTGTGTGTGTATGTGTGTGTGTGTGTGTGTGTGTGTGTGTGTGTGTGTGTTTGGGTGTGGACTGGTGAATAGGCTTAGAAAATGGTTGCGAAAAGGGGTAGGTAAAAGAGAGTAAATATCCAGCGTGAGACGACGATGATAATATAGCTATCTAGATACCCACGTGAGATTACGGGATTAGGGAACGGGAAGATTGGGTGGGGGAAGGAAGGAGAGTGTGAGAAAGAGAGAGAGAGAGAGAGAGAGAGAGAGAGAGAGAGAGAGAGAGAGAGAGACTGCACGGGCGAAGAGGGTAAACGCCTACCATCCTCAACTGTCTGCATCATTTAGAAACATTACATTACACACAATCAGTGTGGCTATGATACCATATTAACATTAAGAGTGATTGTGATTTATATTCCGTTGTCATTTATTGTAGATTGCAGTGAATCCATTTTACTATACCAGAATTCTTACGTAAATAATTTACACTCTGTCTTACTGGGCAATTCACCATGACATCAACAAAACCAGAGTGTGGTAAAAACTCCACTCGAAAATAATATAATATTCATAACTCGAGTATTTTGGAGCCTGAAAAAAAAACCCTAATATTGTCGATACCACGAGACAATCGGATTTCACCAGGCTGCTAGTCATTCCTTCGTATGAAATACTTGGCCCTTCACGTCTTATTCGAAAGATTTACTCTAGAAGTCAGTAATGTTGGCAGTCATAAGTCCGTGGTTGCATACAGGAGAAAGCTTTCTTAATATGATATAACTCATAACGATTAATTGTGGCTTGATGTAGATAGTCCACGAGCTTAGGGGATGGGGTAATAGAATGGAATTCTGACAAAAGAGTGAGAAAGTTCGCTTTTGCGAATTAATCAGACTAGGTTTGTGGCCAATGTAGAGCTAGCAATGTCTCGTACGTAGTAGTTTAATGTGTCTCTAATTGGTCCGTGCTGAGGTGAGGAATCTGGTATTTGGCACAAAGACAGAAAACAACCAAATGTGGACAAATTGACTCCAAATATTCATGACATAAGGTTGAAAGAAAATACTAAGAAAAAATGAGGATGATTGTGACTGAGGAAAAGTGTTTTTATAAACGTATAGGGTAACTAAAGTTTGCCATGTCTGTTTGTCTGTTTGATGGGTCTTGTTTGAGAAATCAATGCCACTAGTAGCATGTTGTTTTATGCATTGATTGAAATATCTAATTTATTGACAATATGTTTGTTTTCGTTTTATTTTCATTTACAATTGCCATCAAAAACCATTTACCTATAACCAACTGTATATAATTTATAGATACAACATAACATGACAATACCTACATCTCATAAATATTTACTATAGATTAATGCTTTGCCTGATCAAACTGCTTCTTCTAGACTCATTAGTCTTCTTAACTCCCTAGTGCTTTTGTGTGCATCTGTGTCAGTCAATGGTTAGTGTACACTCTACGACAGAAGTGTTTTCTTTAATGTAGGTGTGAAGTTTGAAAACAAACTATTACAACTACATTTTAGTAGCTATGCGTATGAAAGGGTGGGGCGGTAGGCGATGGTTATTTCCTAGGGTCTGACATCCAGATTGACAATAGTCCTGGATGAAAGTCATTGAGAGAAGTCTTGAAGGAGACAGATCTGAGCAGACAAATCAGGTGATACCGTTTGCCATTATACAGTCAGCGTCCACGTAGCTTCAAAGAAGATGAAAACGAACAACAAAAAAGAAAAAGAACAAGAACAAGAACAAGAACAAGAACAAGAACAAGAACAACGATAATAAGAGATGGAGAAGAAGGAGGGGGAAAAGGGCGATATAACATTGTATTCAAACCATGGATGTCCAAAAAACACCGACTGTATGAACTGGCTCAATGGATTTCCAGTAGTATGTAGACTGGGACGTACATATAATAACATTATAATGGATAGATAGTTGATTGTACTTTGATGGATTTAATCTTGCCAGTCCCCTTGTCATCTTGCCACGAAAATGGCCTTGGTACGCTGATTTAACACGGAGTGCCTGGTTGACTAAACACTTTCATAACAAGCTTGGCATTATTTGTACACGGTTCTGCCCTGGCATCATAACGTCTTGTTGTTGTGCTGAACTATATTATCAACTATATTATCAACTTCCAAAACTGGACTTTTCTGTGGCGCATGTGTAGAACACTTTTTTCGACTTTGGGGGTTTGGGTCCAGTTGGAGATGGACTATAAAACGTGGGTCCATTCCTCGAAATTACGTTTGAGTGTTGAAAGGGGATGAAAAAAACCGGATAATTTTAAAAAGTTCTTAAGTTTTAAGTTTAACGCCCGTTTCAACACATAAAGGTTATATCAAGGACGGTTCAATTGAACTTGAGAAGATTCCACGCGAATCTCCAGGGCAGAGCCATGGAAACTCTGAAAGGACCAGAAAAGAACCCGGTCCTCCGCGTCTGAAATCGAATGACTTGACCACTGAGCCACAAATATTATGTCATGAACATGCTACAAATTGTTTTCAAGCTCTCACCTAGGTTATATCCAGCGAGAGTTGTGTTGTTTTGGCACGCTAATGTTTGAATGACTGTGTTGTGAGGCAGTCTAGGTAGGAAGGGCTAGTTGGTATTCAAAATGTTTAAAGATGATAAGGCAGATCATCATGCATGTATTACCACCTGATCCAGGTAGGCAGCATATGAGTGTGGTCATTAGACTAATCCCCTTGGAATGATGGCCCGGCCAAACCCGGGGACAACAACACTTACTGATAAGGTCACTGTCCACGACCTTTGACCCCACGTGACCTTTTACATTCTAGAAAACCGATTATTGTTTCTTGCAACGAGTGCGTGTGGTGGTGTGAAATTATCAATTATTTTTAACTATAACTTGTTTTTAATTATCATGAATATTATTATCATTATTATTATCATCATTAGTATTATTATTATTGTTATTATTATTATTATCATTATTATTATCATTATTATTATTATTATCAATATTATTATTGTTATTATTATCATCATTAATTGTTATGTTATCATTATTATTATTATAATCATTGCTATCATTATTAGGTATTGTTAATATTTTCAGTATACTATTAGTATCGTCATTGTTATTATCATAATGTTTACCGTTATCAATTCTGTATTTATTATGATCATGAATCAACCCAACATCCCAAGCGGACAGATAAAACCACACACACCACTCTGCCTCGTCAATGGATAATATTTATATTCCTGTAGATAATGTCAACTTTCTGTACATAGATGCTTTTCTCTTCGCTCTTCGTGAGTTTCGTTCCAGTGGCTTTTTTTTACTGAGCATGTTTTTGTTGGATTTTTTACTTCGTCCCCTACTTTCGCTTTTATTTCATGTTCGGGTGTTTCCGACCCCGTCCGTACATCAGGCAATGACTGTGATGAAAGCAACGCTGGCGAGCGAGCTTTGTATATTGTCCTTCTTGAATGTGTAGAAAGTCAGTGGTCTGTGTGTTAAGTTACAAGTCTTTTTTAACACTTGGTTCAAATATCAGATGTCCGCGTGTGTAGAGAGAATAATGGCAAAAGTTCGTTGACATGGTGTGTGTCTTAATTAAGAGGCCCACTTACTTACAAGTTTGCCTGACCAATCTACTTGAGCATGACGAGAGCTCAAGTGGATTTGAAAGATTGTGGTGAAATTGGACGAAGGTTGGAGGCATGGCAACTAAAAATAATGTTTTAGGGTGTGTCATGCCTTTGTCAAGCCGATTGGACCACACCTACTCGATCAAATTGGCTTGTAAGTAGGTGGGACGGTTTACAGCTATGAAATTGTAACATATTTTCTTTTCTTCTCTCTAGTTACCAATCAATTCATTAATCAATATACCAGATCGATTTAACTATCTATCTTTCTTCCTGTATATATCCATTTCATTGAATCAACTTCCGCATCCGTTTATTTTCATGGGCCCTTTGAAAGACTCGCTTAATGAATCAGTAGAAAGTTCTGCTGGATTAGATTTTTTAAACTATCAATAATGCATAGATTGTATTGTTAATTGTCTTAAACGACCCTCTGAATCAAATGGAATGTGTGTGTGTGTGTGTGTGTGTGTGTGTGTGTGTGTGTGTGTGTGTGTTATTTTTTGTGTGTGTATTACGGCGTTGTGGTGATTGAGGTAGTAAATATGTGTCTTCTTTGATCATTAACCATGACATCTTTCCTAATTAATACTACTATGATGATTAATTGCATGACCACTTGACCGGGCATCGAGGACTGGTTTTATTGCGACCACTAGATGATCGTTATGATATTATCATCAAGTCATTTGTGCTTCTTGAAATCTAATAAATAGATTGATGGTTTGTTTTAGTTTAGACTATCTATTACCCGACGTGTTGTCGTGTCGTGTGTGCTTGTGTGTAGATGTGTAGAAAGATGTGTTTAGACCCTACGTACTATACGAACTTGTCACTTTCATAGCAGATTTTGATCACAAGCATTCATTTGATTCCGTTCACCGTTTGATATACCATCCACTCATTTAGTACTATTACCAATTTTAGTAAAAGGTATCTTTTTATATTGTTAATTGTAATATTATGTTATATACGTATGCTAATCGTCTGAATGTGTTTGTGAACAATTCTGACTACATTTGTGAAAATTGTGACAGGTTTTCTGTTTGGACCTCTTTTGTCTCCAATGAATGGTTAATGTTGTATACGTGGTAGTGATGATGATGAGGACGATGAGAAAAAGGAAGAGGAGTGGTGGTTAAAGGCCGTGACATGTTATTCAGTGGGAGCGGACGAGACCATTTTGGGTTTACTTCCAAATAAATGTATTTACTTTCCAGACCCGTTTCTGTCTAGCAAGGCTTTGGGTTACAAGAGCAATTGCCAAAATGATGAAGTCCGCTGGTCTTAAATGGTTTGGTCTGGTTCTGGAATGATCTAGTCTGGTCTGGGCCTGGAATGGTCTGGTCTGGTCTGGGTCTGAAATTGTCTGGTCTGGTCTGGATCTGAAATGGTCTTGTCTGGGCCTGGAATGGTCTGGTATGGTCTGGGCCTGGAATGGTCTGGTCTGGTCTGGGTCTGAAATGGTCTGGTCTGGTCTGGGTTTGAAATTTTCTGGTCTGGTCTGGATCTGAAATGGTCTGGTTTGGGCCTGGAATGGTCTGGTCTGGTCTGGTTCTGAAATGGTCTGGTCTGGTTCTGGAATGGTCTTGTCTGGTCTGGGTCTGAAATGGTCTGGTCTGGGTTTGAAATGGTCTGGTCTTGGTCTGAAAGGATCTGGTCTGGGTCTGTAGTCGTCTGGTCTGGGTCTAAAAAGCCTGGTCTTGTCTTGATCAGGAATGGTTTGGTATGGTCTGGGTCTGAAAAGTCTGGTCTGGGTCTGGGTCTGGAATGGTTTGGTCTCTAATGGTATGAAACATTACAGGAATTCGTGTTTTTTTTATTGACGTATGTATCTGTGTACAAGGATTTCTATGGACTGCTGAAATCCATTCTAACATTCTGACTTTTCATCTTTGCCATTCCATTGCAAGTAACAGGGCATGTCGTGAATTAATGACTTCATCAGTCTGGTTTGAAAATAAACAGGTTTAGCTATTTTCTACGCTTGGATCGTTGAGTACATCGTCGTGAGATTAGAATAATACCCTGTTCTTGAACCGCAAGAGGTGTCACAAGTTAAAATGGTGTGCTTCTCATAATGAGATCATTTGTTTTAATAATAGTTAGTTCTTCTCTATTTGTAATTAGTACGTAGGATAATCTGGAAGTCTGTGAAAACAGAAAAAAGCTGTGACTTTCAGATTGAATGTCAATGGATTCTTGCGTATAACAACATGCAATGTGGTGCATTTCCATATCGTATGCCAGATATCCAGGAATTCGTTTGACAGCACAGCTTTTATAGATCGTTACTTTACAAATCAAACCAAGTAAACTTTTGTAATCATAATATTATGATATACTTTTTTATAGGGTAAGTTTTGAGCAGATTCTATGAAACGTTCGAAACCCGTAGCCTGTAAATAGCTTCATCTGTTTAAATCTTACGAAACAATAGAATCGATGTGACGTCTGCTTTCTTCCATTCTAGTAGTGATCTATTTCATTAGATTCGATTTCTCTTCACTCTATTCGATACTCTACCTATTATTATGTTTTGCCATTTATTATTATTATTATTATTATTATTATTATTATTATTATTACAAGCTGTTGGTAGCTCCAGTGATGCAATTTCATTTGATTACTCGCAATAAATTTGTTTTAAGTAACGAAATACGCCATGCCTTTGCCTATATTTTTTCTTTGCCTGAGTGACGTCACATTCTTCTGTAATGGACGAATTCAAATGAGTCAACAATCTCATTTTCAAAGTGTGTTCCGGTGAGGTAGAATACACTGTGGTCTATTTCTTTGGTACTGGGATTCGAGTCCTCAAACTTTCTTCTCAAGTCTTTATTTTGGGATCTACAGTTGAACAGTTGCTAGTTTTAGACCTTTGTGACACAGTCATATAAGAGGCCCTTCAAAAGAGCTTGATAACATTACATGTGAATCTCCAGGGCAGATCCACGAAAACTCAGAAAGAGAAGAAAAAGTTCTGCACAAGGCGAGACTCGAATCCGCACCTCCACATCCAGAGGCAAGTGATTTAACTACCGCGCTAGGGACGCTCCCTATGATATCGACACTGAAGGTTTACATACAGATCTCATACTCGTTGAACATTGGACGACCTTGTTGAAACATCCAACATCAGAATGAAACCCACACGCCGGGCGATGCCAAAAATAAGAGAAGAGTATCTATTCTTTCTTATGCAATTCCCTTTTGCCATTACAGTGTAGGGCCAGCACAGTGAGTCTGGATTTCTCTGGATCAAGATATTAAGCCAAGCAGGTGACAAACCCACTGTGACCTTTGTGGTAGGAATTGATTTTGCCCGGACAGCGGCCTCGCGGCGTACTCTTATCGATTTTCAGAAGAGTACTTAGTTGACAAAAACGCGAATAAATCATTTTTTGTCTCTCCTGTAAAATCTTGAAAAATTGACTAACGAGAAACTGGCTGTTAGTGACGATATGAGATTTGTCTACCTTGTAGAGACATTTATGGAATCTTCATGTCATATATTTAGATTAACGTCCAAAGTGTCAAATCCCTATGCGAGGTACATACAGGGGTAATGTGTTTATTTGTTTATACTGTTCAGTGCATAGCTTATAGTTCCATACAGAGTCATGGACAGATTGGTCTGATCACCTGCTGGTCTAAAATCATTAGATCCATAGTATTCCCAGCTCTATGTTTGGCCACTACATTCAGATATGTACCTGGTTTGAGTTTTGGAGGGGGGGGGGGGTACAATTATTTATTTTTTAACTATTATTATTATTGTTGTTGTTTGGGGGGGGGGGGTCGTCTGTGGCTCAGTGGTTGAGCCACACGACTTTGGACGCGGAGGACCAGGTTCCAGCCCGAGCCCGCCAAGCGTGATTCCTTTCAGAGGCTTCGTGGCTCTGCCCTTGAGATTCACATGGAATCTTCTCAAGTTCTTTAGAACCGCCTTTATTGTAATGACCTTTATGTGTTGAAAATGTCGTAAAACTTCAAACTGTAGACCTTAATAACCTAATGACTAAACACTGCGTTGTAGTAGAGTAGGCTTAATAGGGGCTGATCAAAGAAACAACCAAGTTTTAATGGGGATATCATGGTCTTGAAACACAAAGCAGACAAGTATTGGACTCTTGTTAAAAGAATATGATTTATTTGGTTAGATAATGTATTTGTGAATATCAAAAACATTGAATAATATCATTCTGTAACATCAACATGATAATTTAGAAGTATTAAAAGGATCCTATTAGATTTTGGTTCTAAGACAGAATTCCAATCTGCAGGGGTGATATATGAATGCTGTTATTCATAGACAATATTATTAGAAAAAGTTGGATGGAGCGATGTGATGAAAGAAGAGAAAAACTTGGAATTTTGTTATTATTCATTGATAGATCGATAGATAGACAGAGAACTAGATAAAGAGATAGAAGTAGAGAGATAGACAGAGAGATATATCAATAGATAAAGAGAGAGAGAGTGGACGGAGATAGATAGATAGATAGATAGATAGATAGATAGAGAGATGGACAGAGAGAGAGATGGAGAGATAGAGAAATAGAAAGATAAACAAATAAAAAGATAGATCAATAGATAAGAGAGACTAATCGATACGTTGATTGATCAATTTTGATAGAAAGCTATGTAGGTAAATAGTTTGATAAGTAGACAACGTAATTCAGGAGTTACTTGAGAATTAGATCAAATAAGTTGTAACGAATGATAATATAGAGAAAATTGTAGAGAAGTTTAGTTATTGAACGAATGTGAGGAAAGACGAGGTAAATGGAATGAATGATAACAAAAACAACAAAGCATCGTATTACAAAAATTGAATTACAAAAAAATCGTATCATTTATTTCCTCAGAAATCGTTGGCATGATAAAAACAAGACACGGCAACATTTTTCTGCTATGGTTGATCGATCGTCTTTGTTGTATTGATTTCAATCAATTAGATTATAAATAAATCATAGAATTAGACTAGGAGTCCGACCAGCGGAATAGTTCAAGTCTATTGCGTACGATAGTCCGTTCAAAAATTAATTGTGGACGCACAAATCAGGGTGTATGTTAATAATGAAATTGACATGAAGAATTTGTTTATCTCACATTAAAGATTTCGCTATATGAAAAACAACAAGAGTTTTCAGTTCCCAAAAAACCCCAATGAAATACTTTCAATCGTCTTTGAATAAGTGTTGGTTTGTGTGTCCCATAGACAAAATCTAAATAACTAGACACTGTGCGAGAGCCAATCCATGGTTCCATTTGACGGTCATTTTGTTGGATACTTATAATATATTTTAGTATTTTAGTGTGCAAAGTCAACTGACTCATCGGAAAACTCCGATCCTACACCACAACAAAATGGCCGTCAAATGGGACCAAAGAGAG
>JARBEQ010086917.1:0-10851 GCA_030265355.1 Tritonia tetraquetra | reverse complement strand
TTACCATGTTGGCGATACGAGACATACGAAACGACTGATTTGCAAGCTGGTTTTGTTTACCATGTTGGCGATACGAGACATACGAAACGACTGATTTGCAAGCTGGTTTTGTTTACCATGTTGGCGATACGAGGCATACGAAACGCACCGGGCAGTATTTAACAAATGTCTGTTTCCTTTATGGCAAATAATCGCCTATAAATAAATAGATTCACAGTGGGTTGATCACCTGCTTGGCTTAATATCTTGATCCACAGAAATCCAGCCTCATAGTGCTGGCCCTACACTGTAATGGTAAAAGGGAACTGGATAAGAGAAAGAAATGAATAGGATTGGATTAAATTGGATAAAATCTTAAGCAGCAGCACAATCTTTACATTACTAAAATTTGCATGATTGAAAAAATATTAAAGAGAATACTCATACTAATCAGGCGTTTTGGTTTGAGGCCCTAGGCAAAAAACAAAGAAATGCCCCGAATCCTATCATCAAAACTGGGGTGTTTCTGTCTGTTTCCATGCGACATCAAAAAAGATAAATACAAAGAGAATCTACGTGGCTAATTCTAAAATACTGTATATCATTATAATAATCTTAAACAATATATATACTACACTATTCATATACACGTATTTTGATCAGTAAGCTCTCTTGTGAAAAGGCTCATGGGACCGGGAGCTAAACCAAGTTTCAGTGGTGTGAAGCGGACACGTGACAATTTGTCATTTTCTGGATAGAACGCTGGTCTATCGCAGAACTCTCCCAAATCTCATTTCTACACCTGGGTCGAGTGGGGTAATCGGAGAAAAGTTTCTTGCCCATGGAAAACACAAAGTGCCTTAAGTCGGACTTGAATCCACGACCCTCGCCATGGAAGCCCGTTGTCTAGACCACTCGGCCATCTCGAGTCCTACTTTCGCTGGTGTATCACAGTTACTTTACCAACTCCCAGCTGCGGGTCGGTACCTATTTGTTCACATGGGTCAAGTGAGGCAATCAGAGCAACAAGAAATGAAACTAAATGATTGAACTTGCAGCGGGACTCGAACCCACGACCTTGCGATGAAAGTTTTGTTTTGTTATCCAAACCACATCATACTCCCATGGAGTGTTGTGGCCAGTTCCATGTCCAGCATTCCTAAACACAGAGCTGGAAAAAACTCTAGACCAGGTAGATAAGGTAAGCAGCCTACTGTGCTCCGAGTCTTGAATGGCATAGTGAGCGTCACATTTTTAGAAGGTAAACTCCTCAGCTATAAGAAAACTGAGCAGATTTTGCCACATAAAAAGCGGTCTTTGAAAGGCCGCCGTCGTAATTAGCTAACTCGTCCCCTACTCCTACGATATGGTACGGAAAAGGGATAGGATTAAAGAGGAAACAATATGATACGTATCTTTCGGGCTTAAAGGCCAAAGAGCAAAAGTTATGCAAGGAAAAATGAATAATAAATTGCTGTGTGATATATTTTTCGTGTGTGTGTATGTGTCTTTATGTGTGTGTGTGTGTGTGTGTGTGTGTGTGTGTGTGTGTGTGTGTGTGTGTGTGTGTGTGTGAGAGAGAGAGAGAGAGAGTGCGTGTGTTTGAGGGAGTACCTATCACTCAATGTATGACTGTTGATATAGCAAAGATGACAAACATTTTAAAACAACGGAACTTTTCTTTTACTACTTATAGCGAGGTGAATTTCTGAGTTGTTCCCCCTGAATTGGAGACATTTCACCCAATAGCCCAAAGTGTCAAATCTCCCAGTTCTTATAGAGCTGAGGGGTGACCAGAAGAGCTACACTAATTTGTTTACTGGCCTTGCTTACGGTTAATACTGCTTCGTGTATTGCTCATGGTGTCAATAAAGAGATGTGGACACTGTGGGCTGAAATTCTTTGATCCACAGCAATTTCCAATTTTGTGTTCAGCCATGCTTGGTGGTCGGGGTGCCTGCATTCATGTCTGGTATCTTGTCTGCCTTTTATGACTGAAAATGGGGTTGGCACCGACACTGCTCTGCGGTGTTAATGGGATTTGATCAAACAAATTTCACTCAAAGATCTTCAGGGCTAAACGCGAAAGTTTCGGAATTTTCCGATTTCCTCATAAGGCCACAGCACAGTTTGTCGAATCAACATCACCAAGCTAAGGGACATCACTCTCCTGCTGACCTCGGTAAACAGCTTGGGTTAAAAAAAAACAATTATTGACAAACTTGCCAATAGTATGAGGCGTGAGGTGTATACTTACTGGCTTCGTATGTGATCTTGACATCCACTGTCTGTCCATGCTTGAATTGGCACGGTTGAGATGGGCACGGGGTGAGCTCTACTTTGGTGGGTAGGACATAGCTGTCTGGATGGATTAGAATAGAATGGTTATACAATTATAAAATAAAGCATGGCATTTATATAGCGCATATCGACGAAGTTCATCATGCATCTAGGCGCTTTACATTGTATCGTTTAGCCATAACACTTCTATATCCTTCTCAACTAAACGGAGAGTATACAATGCGAACTGCCTGTTATATGCTTCAGCACTAGCATTCTGACAAGATCGTATCGTTGCTCTGCCGGGTACTCATTTACACCTGGGTCGAGTGACCTGAGTAAAGTATCTTACCCAAGAACACAACGACGGACGATCGGGGCATGGTGCTCCCAAGTGGTATCCTATCCAATGACTAACCTCGACCGCGGTCGCTTGAGTTTGCTGATCGGTCCTGCTTGCCATCGGCGCCTCCATAATACGTCATAACGGGTTGTAACACGATTGTGATCGTATGCGGGTCTAAAAAAAGAACGGGCAACTTGGCGGTGGACTGTTTGTAAAGTGCACTACTGCACGGAAGCCTATGGAAGTCTATACTTCTCTTTTCTGGTATCCATTTTACACCTGGTTGAGTGAGGTAGAGTCGGGTGCAAGAATAACATTGAAGCAAACAAAATATAGTGACTCGATGTAAGCCTAGGCGCGCACTTGGCTTGTTTTGTCTTTTGGCTTACTGCGGTTATGCTAATGAGGCAAATTTCACATTTTCACTTTACCGGCTTTGATTGGTAAACTGAAAGCGATATTCGCCTCATTATCATAACCGCAGAAAGCTAAACAATGTACTGTTTTACCAGTGCTATCTTCAAGCCTTTAAATAGTAAATTTTTCTGTTGGGATAATTTCCTTTATGATACCACAAATGGTGCATCTCCCACGAAACCATTATATCAATATCATCTTGTTGGAGTTGTATACAAAATCTATTGTAAAAAAAAGCTATATTCATTTTGTGTACATATTATGACTTTAAGATTAAGGATGCACACAGCAACTTTCGAGAGATTGGTAGAATAAAAATAAGCATCGAAATTAAATGACAATTTGATAAATGAATTAATTTTGATATTTCATATTGCTGTCAAAGTGTAAAAAATATATATAAAGGACAAGTTTGCTCAGGGACGTAGAACATGTTGGGCAACAAAAAGCTTTCGAACATGAAACACATAACATATAACACGAACATGGGTAGGGAACTCTCGATAAGCAACGTGACTTGAGTCCCTTCACCGAGCTACATACACGCCGGGGCAATGAGACCGCTAATTTGGTTTAATATGTAGAACAAAATAGTAAAGAATGGAAGACTAACCAACTGATGACGTTTCGTTTAGAACAAAGGAGAAGTTTGTCTGTAGCTTTAAAAATCGATCAGGTGGGCGGACATAAGCAAGATGACTCAAGATATCTTCTCTTTCAGAATTGGTAGGGAGCATCGGAATTAACACACTTTTTAAATGACTGAACAGTTAGTAGAGTAGGTAACACACGCACCATTTTGGTATAAATTATATTCTTATAATAAAAAATAATTATCTAGGCCATGCTAGGATCCTGCAAAAGATAAGATTTAATCTGAAGCCCCAAATAGATTGTTACATTTCATATGTCTAAAAACTCAGTGAGGTTCAATGACCCCAGAGATAACTAACACTGCCATTTGTTCAAGCATGATCAACAGGACACAATGATTGATCATCATATATCTATCTGATAATCTTCAGAGCAGCGCCTTGATACCAAAGATCATCTACAATAAGATATTCAACTCGGCCTGTTTCACTATATCTTAAGAGTAATTTCCCTTGCACCTTGTGTGCTAGTTGTCCCATAGCGTGCCATAGCGTGCACCGGATAGAACGCATTTTTTTTGGTTCACATAATTCTATTTGTTACCAAAACAATAAGAGAATTCTTGGAACACACGACAATAAAGGGACATCACTCTCATTCGTCATCGGTAAAAGTAATTGAGTTGAATATCTTATTGTAGATGACCTCTATTGATACTCTAAAAAACAATCATATCCCGAGCTTCAACAAAGAACGTGATGACACACCTAGCTAAGCCCGAGAACGTATAGTGCGCGTTACGCTTGTGATATTAAAAATAATAAACAACCCAAAAACCCGGGAAACATTTCCCCCCCAATGGCTCCATGAGCAATCCATTTCCTCTTCACAATATTTACTATTTCAATTTTAAAATATTTGATACGCTACTGTCTCCCTTAGTTTTGAAAACCTTTGACTAAAACGACAAGATCAATGTTCTACGACGTATTCACACTTACCATCATGGCATTTCTTAAACTCGATGGACTCAGATGCGACAAGTGCGATTGTAATCGCCACGAAAATAGTCTGTTTCAGCATGTTGAGAATACGATGTGTCCGGTATGGGGCCAGGAACCTGAATGAAACACATCCTCGGTGTGTCCTTTATATAATGCTACGGTCAAAGTAGGGCATCCACTTCCATGGCAGGAATCACCTGAACGTTGACATCACTGATAAGAACCCTGAAGAGATCCAGCCCGACACATTTCAATTTGATGATTTATACAATCACACCACGTGACAGGACCCGTGGTCTCATTATAAAACATTACTCAAGTGATAGTCACTAACACAAAATGACAAAGGAATTGGGGCTCTGAAATAGCCAATATTCTCATGAGACTTATCTTTCAACATCTCCTCAATAGAATAGAACACTCATTCGTTACCACATGCAAGCCGTGATAACAATAGTATTAGGAAGCTAAAATTACCAAAATAAACCACAAGAGAGTCTCTAAGGTGCCAGAAATAACCCCACGAAAGGCTCCTCTATTGTTAAGGACCAATAGAAAAGTTTGATTTAGACAAACCGGGGAAAATGAGTGGATATTCTGGAACTCTCGAGTTAAAACAAGAGTGTTGAGTGTTCGACTTAGGGGTATAATTTTTGTGTGTCTAATGTGCATATGTTGAACTTTTGCCATCATTATCGTCTTCAACGTCATTGGATGGTAAAAATAATTGTCTTAAAAAAAATATCTTTACTTAAAAAAGAAAAACGCAACCACGAAAACATGTCTTGATCATCATCATCATCATCCTCATCATCATCATCATCATCCTCATCATCATCATCATCATCATCAACAACAACATCATCCTCCTTATCATCATCATCACCATCATCGTCACCCTAGTGCGGTGCAACAACACGGAATAGTGCTTGAATGTTGATTTTAGATTTAGATACTTAATCTTGAACATGATGCACAACGTACACACGGCGAAAACTCCAACTTATCGTTCTAGTTTCACTCCAGTATCTGAGATCCATGGCTACAATACAAGACACTCTTTACATTCCTATGCACTGGTAGCATAGTATCCGTCCCGCCATTCTTTCACATTCTTTCGAAACTCTGGAATAAATTGCCAAAACACATCACCGCACTGGAAACAAAGAAACGTTTAATAAGAATTTTTTTTAAATCATTGATTCAATGAACTGCAATTACATTTTAAAGTTCTTATTCATATCGCAATAACTTGATATTCATTCATACTCCTTGATTATAACTGTACATTTAAATGAAATTATAAGATGAGAGTATTTATATATTCATGGTTGTGTAAATGTCGTCCTTTTCAACACTTACAGGTCATATCAAAGGCGGTTCAGCAGAAGTTGAGAAGATTCCACGTGAATCTCCAGGTCTAGAGAGAAAAAATCCCACACAAGGCGGGACTCAAACCCGGTCCTTCGCATCCAATGTCGAGTGACTTAATCACTGAGCTAGTGATGGCAGCCACAGTATGTTCCACTTATAGTTGAGAAGGATACTATGCTACCAGAGTATAGTGGCCTGTTGGGGGTAAACGAAACATTGTAAAGAGCACAGACCATTATTACAGTTCCCTGTTACCATTACAGATGAGGCGGATTTACTCTGGATCAATATATTAGGCCAAGTAGGTGATCATCCCACTGTGACTTTTTTTGTGGTAGGAATTAATGTTTCCTCGGACAGCGGCCTCTCGGCCTACTCTTCTCGATTCCCAACTGTCAATGGTTCTTTAACGTGCACAACTTGCACACGGGACCTCCGAATTTATTGTCCGTCTCCGATAGGATCAGGGGAGGGGCAAATAAGTTTGTACCGAGTTTTTTAAAGAAAAACAACAGCTGTCGCCGCTGGGATTCGAACCCGGTACCTTTTGCTTCAAAGACAAGAACCATAGCTGTGAGTTATATAACTTACGTTACTTTTACTTTACATAGGGAATTTGGTATGACGGGATCCATTTGTAACAGGGACTAAGCCGGGATCCTGTCAACGGGAAACCCACTGTAATTAGAGAGCTGGAAGCGTTTTGTTATCTGTCGGGAATGGTATGCCTTGGCGGCCGTGGCCTTCATTTCGTTGACTCTAAGGACATTGAACGGAGACACGATAAGATAGATAATAATAGCATCTAAGCGTTTTAAAGTTCAACGTTTAATTCACGCCTTTGTCGACACAGAAAGATGAGGAGATTTTACATAAATCTCCAGGGCAAAGCCATGAAAACGCTGAAAGGTTCAGAGAACTCCCCCAAAAACCCAACCCTGCACAAGGTGGAATTCACCCCCCCCCCCCCTGTATCGGGTCCCAGTGGCGCAGAGGTACGGTTCTCGCCTCTGAAGCGAAAGCTACCGTGTTCGATTCCCGGCAGTGACACTGTCGGGTATTTTTCTCCTTGAAACTCGGTAAAAAACCTATTAGCCACTCCTATTCAAGTAGGTGGGATCAAGAACCTAGTTCTATCGGAGACGGGCGATAAACTCGGAGGTCCCGTGTGCACGTTGCGCATGTTAAATAACCATCGGCAGTTGAAGATCGATAAGAGTAGGCCGCAAGGCCGCTGTCCGGGCAAAAATAATTCCTACCACAGGTCACAGTGGGTTGATCACCTGCTTGGCTTAATAACTAGATATAGAGAAATCCAGCCTCATAGTGCTGGCCCTACACTGTAATGGTAAAAGGGAACTGGATACGGCCCCCCGGTATCCAGAGGCAAGTGACTTAACCACTGTGCTCCAGAATTACTCTCTTACTTTTCTTTTTGCTTTACGTTTATTTACTCACTTGACTCCGACCAGAAATTATCAATTACACAACCAAAACATTGTTTGTTTGTTTGATCGAACCCCATTAATAACACAGAGCAGAGTTGGGACCAGCCGTATGTTCAGCCATAAAAGGCTGATATATTTAATGTTAGGTACATTCTTATGGTATTTTAAAGTCATTATGGCTAATCTAACAATCAATAAAATAACGATGTTTCGCAATATGGCTATCTGTCTCAAAGCCAATCCGCGATAATTTCAAGAGCAGATCCTCGGAATCTAGGCCAGGGACGCCCCGCAATCAACGTAGAAAGAATGGTGTTAGATTTACACTATTCGTTTGTTAAATATCCAAAGGTGTAAGCTTGACTTAAACGCTTGCTTGATGGGGCACGTGATACCCTGGTCCTTACAACCGTCGGGGTTGGGAATTGGAAAGGCAATTTTTGGTTGAATATTAGCCCGTAAATGGCTGCCTTCAGGTTGGCCTCGTCATGATCTATGGAAGGGAGTGGAATATAAATGATGACAATAAATAATGCTAATAACAAATGACACCAATAATAGCAGAAGTAGTGGAGTGGTTGCTAAGAGTTGTGTATTACGCAACTCTTATGTGATAGTATCAAATAGTTCTACTTATTTTATTGGAACTGATGAAATACATAGTTGTGATCATAAGCTACAAATGATAAATGTTACACTGTGATAAGCAAAATTGCCGTTGACACTGCACATCACTGCACATCACTGCACATCATTGGAATTATAGCACCGTGAAAATCGCACTCGTCATCAGCACATTTTGTGGATGCAAGCAATTCACCTCAGGTGCGCACTACTCGAGTTTGCTTGCTAGTTTAAATGCTAATTTCAGTTTGCCAATCAAAACCGTTAAACCGAAAGTGTGGCGGGCAAAAACTTGCCTGATAAGCAAGGTATGGTTCTGGCCTTTGAAGCGAAAGGTACCGGGTTCGAATCCCAGCGGCGCAGCTGTTGTTGTTCCTCACAAAACTCGGTATAAACCTATTTGCCACTCCCCTGATTATATGAAGGTCGGTGGGATTAAGAACCTAGTCCTATCGGAGACGAGCGATAAATTCGGAGGTCCCGTGTGCAAGTTGTGCATAAGAAAGTTAAGAAAGAAAGACTCGAATGCAACTAGCGCAAATGAAATTGTCAAGAACAAGACTTGCTTTAGCATGACGGATCCTTAGGGGATGGCCGCCAGGGACCCATTGAATACAGATGATACATATCAGCTTTCAGTATTTCCTATGATAACGTGGGATGGTTACATGTGGTGTTTCGTTCTATATTCGGAATCACTCAAATTTCAACATCCCTGATTCAGACCTAGAAGTTACAATGGAGTACTCATCTATCAGTTCTCTCATTATCGTGGTTTCGATCTCGTAGTTTCGTTATCTTTCTTTATTTCGATTGTCACCTTTTGATATCAATGTGTGTAATTAGATCATGGGAATGATCCACGGTCTTCTTTCAAAATACTTTTTGAATGAGTGACCTTTGGTTGCACCATTTAACACGGTGACTAAAAAACATGCACCCAACACGTACCAGTAACTTAACCCTTTTCCGTCAGGGTACGATCTTAGTCAATCCAAAGTACCGACCAGTTAATAATATTACAGCCCAATGGGGAAAATGTCATCTTTTAAAATTCTTTCAAACAACGGAGAAGGGCTCTCGGTGTTATTTTTGGCACTATCACCCCACCCTTACCACTCCCCTTACGACACTTGAAGATCTTTTCAGAGACTGGACTTCCTATTTATAGTCCATCTCTACAAAGATTTGAACCCGCTCACAGCTCTTTGGCCTTGTCGGGATTTTAACCGCGGATGTCAAGTTACGTGAGCGAGTGTGCTACCAGTGCGCCATAGATTAGTTCTATATATATATATATCATAAAGACCATCTTTGTCTGTCTGTTTTCATGAATATGGTAACATGGAAATAGCACATAGTGTTTAAAATGTTCTACAAACAAGCGCCGACCAAAATGTTATACAAAAGACCCGACTAAAATATACTACACGACTAAAATGTTCTACAAACGGCCCGAACGGCCCGACTAAAATGTATTACAAATGGGCCAGACTTACATGTTTCTCAACATCATGACTATCTAATTGTTAATGTTATAGCATTTCTGCTATCGTGTCCTCAGCCGAAGAGTAAAGGTGGCCAAGGTATTAGGCATCTTTACCCGACAGCGGTGTCCGATACCTCTGCCTTCAAATATACTTCGCTCACAATTGGCAAAGTGATATGCGACATGCTAGTGTTCTATCTTGGGGACGGCAACATCGTCACTTGTCCGCTTAACGATACAGAATCTGACTAAGACCAAGACATACCTTAGCCAGCAATAGAAACCAATAACATAAATCATTGTCTTGGATACCATCATTGGACAGGGCCTTATAGAAAACTAGAGGGCATATATCCTAAATTCTCGAGGCTGGAAAATATCGAGTAATTGATACTTCCATGTCGATACAAACCCTGAGGTGCCACTACAGAACGGTGCCATTTAATTTTGCTCCGTTGGCAGCTCATTACAGGTCATAATATGTTAAAGGTGGACTCTTTCTTCGGTTTATCTCAGACATGTTGTTACCTGTACCTATCCCTTGACTTCTTTCGATGTCGTTGGGGCACCTCTGAAGATTCAGCCATCACTTTCCCCTATCCGCCTCTGTCCTCAACCGCTCTTTGGGATTCTGCAAAGCTCATCCCTGTCCATTCTCGGATGTTGTCCTCCCATCTCTTTGGCTGTCTTTTTCGCTTACGGCTTCCTTTGACGGTTCCCGGTAGAATTGTTTTTGCAAGGCCTGTTGAGCGGGACTTAATTCCATAAGAAATCCACAGCGTCAGAGCCATACACATTGCGAGAAAGTCCAAGGAAACAATCCCCACGCATCACCAACGACCATCTACAATAAGATACCCAACTCAGCGTATTTCACTATATAATGAGTGAGGACATTTTAAGAGTAGTTTCCCTTGCACCTTGTGTGCTAGTTGTGCCATAGGGTGCATTTTATGATTTTGGTGCAATATCTTTTTAGTCCACATAATTTTGACAAAAGAATGCATTACGACCATGCCATTTTTTATCGAGTATTAAACGCACAAAAATAACAAGAGAATTCTGGGAATAACGTGATAGGACATCACTCTCATGTGGCTTCAATAAAAGTCACTGAGTTGAATATCTTAGATGATCTTTGGTATCACCAGACACATGGGGTGAAAGCCCCCACGGTGCCATCGAATGGTGTCATCAGACACTAGGATCAAAATGAACCCCGAGAGTCTTCTTTCTCAGTTCTTGAGGACCAATACATATTTCAATATTTAAACAGGGGGGGGGGGGGGGGGGGGG
>JARBEQ010086584.1:0-14232 GCA_030265355.1 Tritonia tetraquetra | reverse complement strand
GATAGAGGTATATAAAAACCAAAATAGATAAATGAACAGATAAATAAATGAATAAGGAATTTCGCCGTTGCCTGATCCTAATCCTAGGACGAGATTGGAAGGTTGTGTGTTGGGCCAGCAACCCACCACAGAAAAAAGAAAGCTACAGAAACGACAACAGAAGCTTTTAGTTGCCTCCAGCGACAAAGATTGATTGACTCATTGTGTTATTGCTTCTTATTGTTTTATTTGTTTTTTGTTTGTTTGGGGGTGGGGGGTTGCTTTTGTTTTTTATCGGACCCATTAATACCTCAAAGCAGTGTTGGGGTCAGCCTCATGCTCAGTCATGAAAGACACTTTGGGTAATGAGTTTGTCATAAGGGGATCGAACAGCGCTTATCCGAGACAAGTGACACCACACAACTGATATAGCTACCACACTGGAGGAGCATAAGGCGCCACCTATCGTCTCCATTCAACTCTGCCCTAGGCCAAACGTTGAGAGTCTGTTCCAATAAAAGTAAAATTGTAAAGCATACCAGATAGTTGCGCTCACCATGCTCTATGCGCTTTACAGTGTATAGTTTACCCGCGGCAGGTCATAACACCCATGTATCCTTCTCAACTCAATGAGGAGTATACAATGCGAGCTGCCTGTTGGGCGCTTCAGCACTAGCATTCTGACAAGATCGGTCGCTCCCCTTGACAAGATCGTTCGCTGCCCTCGACCGGGTCTTCTTTTACACCTGAGTCGACAAAAACGACGAAGAGTGAACGCATAACTTGCGAATTGAAATGTTAGAGGTGCATGTTGAGAATTCCTCGTACATACAAAATTACAAACGCCGCTTAAATAACTTACTACTTGACTCAGTAAAGAAAAAAAAAGACTTTGATATTCTTGATATTTCAAATGAAGCAAATGTCAGCAATACATACCAAAAAATAATTTTGAAACAGCAACAACAACAAACAACATCAACAAAGGGGGGAAAACCGATTACCAATGACCGTAACGGTGAGCACTTACAGCAACAACCTCTCGGGCTTCCGTAATGTTTTCATTAGTTGGCCTCTAATCATACAGATACAAATTTGTTTTATTGGCCCGCCCTACACAACTGGAACAAGTCATTCTCAAAACACAATTTATCTGTTGACTAGCCACTCCTAAAAACCATGGCTACGCCTTTTCAGAAATGGCCTACTAAAACGAAACAGTTCGACTCTAATTCTGGATATTTCCATATCATTAAGTTGGCTTTTCTGTTCATTCCCCAAACTTATGCTAAACCAGGGCCGCATGATTTATTATTGTGACATCAGGACATTTTTCTTTATCATATTATATTGATTCAACTAAAATTGACAGCAAATCAAACCAAGATACAAAAACAAAGAGAAGAAAACCACACACATTCAACCGGATCTAACTTATTCAATACACTGAAGGCACGCAGAAAACAACACCCAACTTACTTTTGAATATAATGAAATTGACACATAAACAGACTCATCAGAAAAAGTATTTGAGTTGGAGCTACGTACGTGACCCTACACTGGTCTGATAGCCCAAACGACTTCCGGTTTCATTGTGGGCTGATATTAACGAGTTGCTACGCACGCTGCGATCAGTATGAAAACAAAATTGTGTTGACACGATTTTTTAAATTTGGTTTCGGTTTAGGTCCACTGTCAAAATTAGTATTGCACTTGAAAACAGAGCACTTTCGCGGCATGATTGAAACAATTAGGGCATACGTGTGGAAAGCGTTGCGGTTTAGCTGTCACAGTGTCTCTTGTTCTGTGACTGTACATAACTCTAAACAAGTCAAAATGCAACGCTATTCCACACGTATGCCATAATTTGTCTAGACTGGTCTAGCTACAATCTGATAAGACATGGAATTTGTAGTATAGAGAAAGAAAATTTCGGAAAGCGGCGAGGGGGGACTTTTTAACAATAACCCAGCAAGTTACACTTTAAGTTAGAATGGAATGTACGGTAAAAGTGAATGAAACGGAGAACCAGAGACAAAACAAACCAAACCCCAAAACTTACACAAGAAAGTATTCAAAGAATAAGGGCATAAAGTGAAAGAGAAGATAGAAAGTTTTTAAAGTTTTGGAGAGTCTAAGCAAGAAGAAAACATGTTCAGTCCATAACAAATTGAAAGTGTAAGTTCGACGTGATTCGTTTCACTCTAGTCTAGTCTAGTTATAGACTCTAGGTGGATACAGGGAGGGAATTTCAGTCTATCTAGAGAGACGAAAATGAATTAAGACATTTAAATACACAACCCTACGTTAATTCACTAAAATGGTTCACAATAATAATCCAAACAACGAACAATACATCCAGAACACAATTGAAAACACAATAGCACTAAAGACTAATTTCAATTTTCTAGCACCATCAAACATCAGCCCACAATGAAACCGGAAGTCTTTTGGGTTATCAGACCTGTATAGGGTCACGTAGAGTTGGAGCATCTTGGAACTTGAGAGACCCCCAAAACATCTTTAGAGTCAACCAGACTGAGATCATAACATATGGCTACTTCTGCTTCCCTGCCACTACCGTGGGTCTTGACGGAGAGGAAAGTCTTGACTATGAAATCCAATGTGCCAAAAAGAAAAAAATGAGATCAACAGCGACGTTATCTATTTCATGCAACATATGGCTTCATGGTAAGCCCCATGGTGCATAATACACCTACTTACATATCCCGAGGGGGTCCCAGTGGCGCAGAGGTACGGTTCTTGCCTCTGAAGCGAAAGGTACATGGTTCGATTCCCGGCAGACGGATGATAAACTCGGAGGTTCCGTGTGCACGTTGCGCACGTTAAAGAACCATTGGCAGTTAAAATCAATAAGAGTAGGCCGCAAGGCCGCTGTCCGGGCAAAATGAATCCCTACCACAAAGGTCTCAGTGGGTTGATCACCTGCTTGGCTTAATATCGTGATCCAAAGAAATCCAGCCTCATAGTGCTGGCCCTACACTGTAATGGTAAAAGGGAACTGGTTAAGAAAGAAAGAAGGAAATCCAGCCTCATAGTGCTGGCCCTACACTGTAATGGTAAAAGGGAATTGGATAAGAAAGGAAGAACAAATCCCGACCACCATACGTGGCCAAACATAGAGCTGTAAATATTATAGATCGAAAGCAAACAGTTCTAACATGACATAGCTCTATAACCCAAAGATATCAGACAAACAGCTTAGTACACTGTCAAAATCCCTGAACCCTAATAGGCATAATATATTATTGTGAACAATACATGTGTACCGATGCGCACGCATCTCAATGTTAATCTAATCGAGATCATCTTCATTTATTTAAACACTCTATTTGTAAACGAAACGTATAAACACATAAAGCCTCAACAAATAAGAAGTATATTTAAGAAATCAACCCCTATTTAATTTACTCATAAAAAATCTCATCTGCATCCGAAGACTAAGCGAAAAGTTTAATCTCGACTGATCCACATGATAACATTATCCAAAATTGACCTCCTCTATCTTATCGTGAAAAAGAGTTCCGATCTTCCTATTATTCCTTCACGGCATCACACAAACAAGCCTCTGCTAGGGTACTTCTTACAGACTACGGGCACCGTTTACTTTGTTGTCATTGCATCACTGACTAGGTGTCAAATCAAATTAGACACTCTATGTTAACAACAGATTAAGTATGTGCACTGAAGAGTTTATCAGTGTGTTAATTCGTTAATTTAGTTGTGTCAGTCACGTAGGGTCACATCCCTTGTCAAGACTGACAATTGTGACAAGTGAAGTGGAAAAAAGTCACCACTTGGGTTTGGGTGAGATGAGATCATCAAATGATTCAATGTCAAAACTTCATCATTTTAAAAACTCAATCAATCAGTAATTTTTGTTCTTCTCTGCTTAATGGTTGCCTTTGTTGATGGTCTTTTCACACACTAGACCTAATCAGTGAATCTGACTGACACCTGTTTGGTGGGGGAGTTGTCTTGTTGATCTTGAGTGAAAGTGAACAATCCACAAACAGTGCAATTCTTGTATGAGTATGATTTATTTTCAGTCAGAATAAAGACACACTCTTAGACACATGGGTAAAGTAACTATCATGCACTCTCATTCAGACTGGCTGTTTGCTAATGATTCCCAACCATTTCGTCCTTAGATAGTTTGATAGAGACTGTTCACTTGTTACTCTTCTCAGAACTGACTCTCTATCAGTCTCAGTGGATACAGAATTGAGAATGGCAGAAATGTGAACTGTTCATTGCATTTAAAGAGTTAATTTTGTGTCGTAATCAATCCCTAGAAATCAAATAGTAGGGATGGCCCACTCTCTCCTATCCAGACCACAGCCACAGGGATTTTTTATGTAAAAAAAAAATGAATGGAAAATAAAGCAACTTTTATATATTACTCATTACTCTGTTGATGGTATTCTTTGGTCTGGTCAGCAAATGACTAAATCAGTCGCACACTGCCCATACTAAAGTAATCATTTTTAAGTTGTGACCTGTCAGTTTTTAAGTCTTTTAGGCTCATAGCGGACAAGTGACAATTTGTCATTTTCTGGATAGGACGCTGGTCCATTGCAGGTACTTTCCCAAATCTCATTTGAGAATTGGTACCCATTTCTGTACCTGGGTCGAGTGAGACAATCGGGGTAAGTTTCTTGCCCAATGAAAAAACGAAGAGCCTGAAGCCGGACTCGAGCTCACAACCCTCGCCATGGACGTCCATTCTCAAGACCACTCGGCCACCTTGAATCAATGTTATTTCCTATATTGGCTATGGTCTTAAATTATTGAAAATGTTAAAATATAATTGGAGGCTGCTTCTCCTGTTTCTTAATTTATCTCAACATATTTTGAGCATAATAATGATGACCATTGTTGTTATTGTCTGTTTCTCTTCAAAATAATATTATTTTTAAACCCTTCCAATTCTAAGACCTCAGTCAGCCATTTTACCATATGACAATATTGCAAGCTTTTGATTTTATTAATTTATTTTTTTTAGACATGGGCATGCTTACTAAAGTGTAGTAAATCACACTCATCTCAAAATGACAACAAAGGCGGCCCTTCAGTCCTTTGTGGCTGGACTGAAGCATCGTCAAGAAGATGTCAGGTTCAAGACCGCTGTGGACTTACATCATTATGTGGTCACAGAGTTGCGTGAAATGCCTGCAGAGGTGGCTTCGTTCATGGATGATTTCAACCATCATATCTTTGAAATGGTTTCAAGCTCTGATGTTAATGAAAGAAAAGGAGGTGTCTTAGCTATTGGTATGATTTTTTATATAAAGATGAAATCTAGTTAAAGTTAAAGCTTGTTATCTTGAAATTATGGTTAGTACAATGTATAGCAGAATTGAAAAAGTTATTTCTACTTTAATTGATATCTCTAATCAAAATGTTTTTACAGAAAAACCTATAAAAATTGTCTCTTGTCAGATGATTTCAAAGTTGTCTCAGTTATCTTATAAATAGTGTCATGTTTTGGAAAGAGGCTTGAAAAATGTTCTACTTCTCCACACAACTCAGTTTGTAAGACTTGAAGTTCACATGAAAATTAAGTGAACTTTATTTCTTTTGTCTATATTCAACTGGTAGAATTATTTAATAAGTAAGATAAGTCACTACAATATGTTTTTAAATGGTTAGGAGTTTAGTATTTGAATTTAAAAAGTATATAAATGTTTTCAACCCATTGTTGTTGTTTTTATTCCAGTGAGTTTGCTTGGTGGAGATGTTGGCAATGTAGATACCAGAGTGAGTCGATTTGCCAATTACCTGATGAACTTATTACCGTCCAATTCTTATGATCTTGGTGTTATGGAGATGGCTGCTAAAGCAGTTGGTATTCTGGCTTTGTCATCTGGTACTTATGCAGCAGAATACGTTGAGTTTGAAGTTCGTCGAGCCCTTGAATGGCTTGGTCCGGACCGAAATGAGGGAAGGAGGCAGGCTGCTGTAAGTTCTGTTATTTTATTATCTTTTACTTTTATTTTGTTGTGTTTTATTGTCTAAATTCAGTAGAATAATTTTTCTCTATGAGTGAGGTCTTATTTAACATTTTTACATGATGCTCTTGTATAAAGTGTTAATTTATGTTTAGAGAAGTAAGTAAGATACCTAGGCTGTGATGCTTGACAAATAACAATTAAATTATTCTTCGATGAATAATGATTAAATGATAATTAAAAGTTTTCAACTATGAAAAACACAAGATTTTAGAAATTAAAAACTGTTTGTCTTTCTAAAAGTGTTTTTTTATTTAGTTTGATACCTTCTGTCAGCAAAGAAAGCCACTGGGAGACTTTGATATATATTTTTTGTTGTATTTTCTTTTTGTCAGGTATTTGTTCTGAAGGAATTGGCTGTCAACACTCCAACTTTTTTCTACCAGCAAGTTCAGCAATTTTTTGATTCAATTGCCTTCGCTGTCAGAGATTCAAAGGTATCGAGTGTTAAGACATTTATTTCTTATTTATGTCGTTTTAGCTTAAAGTGTGTTTTGTTATTATGAAAGTTACTTATTTCAACAATTTGTTACGGTATTAGAGTTGGTCTCTCTTGTCTATATATGTTAAAGTTATCTCATGTCAGAAAAGGTTTTTGATAAAGAATGGAAGAAAGATGTTGAGACATGAAATTGTATATGTATTTGCTCTATTTTCTTTTTCAAGCCTTCAATCCGAGAAGGTGCAGTTGGGGCATTGCGAGCTGCATTGGCAGTCACGGCTCAGAGGGAGACAAAAGCTTCACAGAGATCTGTATACAAGGTATCCTTGAGCTATTAAGTATGGAATAAGGCGCTCTAGAAATATACTTTATTATCATTATTATTGTCTCTTTGTCGAGACTCTTCAATTGACATTGTTTTTAAAGGATAACATGTATTGATAAGTAATCTATTAAGAATAAATGTTGTTCGTTAGCAAGAATGAGAAAAACTGGAAGAACTGAAAATAGAATGTTCTCAATGCACGGTCTTGATGAAAAGCATTTTAAAACTTGTTGAATGTGGTTAAGAGATCTTTATTGATATGAAGATTATGACATTTTCTTCTTGTTATCCTTAGCAATGCTTTGATGAAGCTCTGAAGCCATTTGATGAACAGGTTGGACGTGAGAAAAAAATGACACGTGATGACTGGATTCACGGTTCCCTTCTTATTATCAACGAATTACTGCGTTGTAGTAATCATGAAACAGAGGTTAGTAAAAAAAGTTGGGTCTGAAGGACATGCAGATAATCACATAGCTGCCAACTGTTACGATAAAATCGCACTAAGTATGATTTGACTTTCTAGAGAGCAAAGAGAAAGGTCTTCGACTTTTAGATTAAAATCGAGAAAAATTGATTTTTGAAGCAAAATAAGCGGATTTTGACTCATTTTTTCTCTAGGATTATGATTTTCCTGTCGAGGCAGTAAGCGGAGACGTGAGTGTATAGTCCTCCTTAAGTTGGTCTTGATTTTTTTCATAAATTTTGAGTGGGAACCCTGAAACAAGTATTATGCTGTACTGTAAACAAACATCTTAAAATGGGTTAGCTGTAGTGTTGTATTGTACTTTGACTTCAAATAGGTTGGAGAAGAAGGTAGACAGTATACACTTATAGGCATTGTAAAGCGCATAGAGCATGATGAACTTCGTGGATATGCGCTATATAAATGTTCTTCTTTACTTTTTTACTTTTAGGCTCAATATGACGTTGATCATGGCTCTAAGTGACAGACCTCGTATGGGGGTCTGTTTTTGCTTTCTGAAAAGTTGGCAGCTATGTAATCAGTTTTTTTCTTATTGAATTTGTTTTGTTTTGTTATCTATACTGCTAAGCAGTGTTGCGGCCAGCTCCATGTCCAGCATTGCTGAACAAAGAGCTGGAAAAACTTTGTATCAGGTAAATAAGGCAATTATTATTTTCCAACATAGTGATAAATTAAACGATTTTAAGAATAAGATTAAGTAATTTGTCAAAGAGAATTAATAGAACGAAAATCTATTCTGCTATTTCTTTTCCGATGACATGGGAGCATGCAAAGCGCAGGGATGGTGGTTTCTGACTTAGCTGTAATGCTGTAGCCTTTTGAGCAGAAGGTATTATGTTTGAATCCTGGCAGAAACATTGGGATTTTTTCGTTTGAACTTTATTGAGTTTCATGGCTCTGGCTGTTTGGAAACCAGACTGGAAGGAGGCTATGACACAATCAACAGATGTGACGAGGACTTCCAGGCCTGGATTGATGATAAAGAACTGGAAGTGTAGCCAAACGATACTACTACTATGGCTCTGACCCTGTGGGTTCAATGGGAATCCAAGTCCCATCAGAAATGGATGATATGACCTATATTGTGTTGCAAGGGCGTAAAATGAACAACTTAAAACTTTTTAAAGTGCAGAGGAAAATATATGCAAATTTTGTCCTCACACTACAAGGAGAATATATCCAGAATAGAATGTCTTCCTGTGTCTTTAGAATTATGCAGTTTTGCTGCAGTGACATTGCAAACATTTGGAATTTCATAGTCAAGAACCTGTTGTAATTGATATAGGTTGATATGAACTATATTTGATTTTGGATTACCCTCAGTGTCGTCTGTTTCATGATGTGGGGTTGTTTTTTGGGGGACATTTTTTTATGTTTGTGTCTTGTTTACAATTTATGGTCAAGAGCTAAGAATTTGAAAGCGGCAGAAGTAAAACCTGATCCAAGTTTACATAACCTTTGTAGAAAATATTTTTAGAAGATTAGCTTAGTTATCAGAAGATAATATTTTATTTTTTATGTATTCATTTTATTTATTTGTATTTCTTGTCTAGCGCTTGCGAATAGAAGTGGAAGAAGTGACATTTGAACAAAGTTACCATGATAAGTCTGCAAGAGTAAGTCATTTCTTGTGTTTTCTTTGTGCTGAATTAGACAGTCTATGATTTTAGTTACCTCTTATTCAGTCTCTTTTTTATGCTATGTTGATATTCAAATATTGATTTTAACAACATAGACGATAGTTGTTGATTTTAAAAGATTGATTATTTGATGCTTAGATATTTTACTGTGTAGACCAATAATATTTGGGTTTTTTTAACAGCAGGATGGAGGAACTAGATCTAAGAGTCAGGCCAGTGTATCAGCTCTGCAACAAATTCAACACAAATCATCCTTTTTAAACGTCTTCTGTCCTGGAGCACGGGAAAATCACTACAAAATGCAGCTGTTTGAGAGCAGAACCTGCAAAGATCTAATGAATAGCAATTTTGACAAGGTGAGCAGATGACATGTTACTTAATGCATTTATGATTAATTGATGTGATTTTGAATGAATTGTATTTGTTTGGTCGCAACATTGATTTCCACGCTTCACTTATCTTTCTGTCTGTCTGTCTTGATGTCCTTGTTCATTTTTTAACAAGTGGATGTTATCTTTATCTACTCCGTTCATGATTGCTTGTTCATGTTTTAAAATGGTGTATTATCTCGATGTCTTATATGCAGATATGTAAACTGATGCTAGAACATCGAAACAGTCGAAGTACCTACGTGCAACAGACTTTGCTTAGTTCCCTTCCTCGGCTGGCTGCATTTAATCCTGAGATTTTCTCAAGAAAGTGAGTACACATAGCTGTAGTGTAGTGTATTATAATGTGACCGTCTCATTTCTCTTGTGAAATTTGCAGAAATAGAAACAGTTTAGGTTTGCCCGAACATATAAAAACACTGATTTATTTTACTGACAATTTAGAATAGAATTATCTCATGGTTGTGGTGTTTGAATGTTTGCTGTCAGTGAATTTCTACATTGTGTGGGGAAAATTTGGACCAAGTACTGCATATTATGCTTTATGCCATTAAATGATGTGATTGTTACGGTACGAATTGTTACAGTGATGTCAAAAGTTACACTCTCTTTAAAAAACAATCTCTCTCAATGTCACGCAGCCAGATGCATGGAAGCATTATTCATTTATTTTATAAAATAACAGTGGGAACTGTCTATTTTCTAAAAGAAACATTTTAGATCATCATCTTTCTTATCCAATTCCCTTTTACCATTACAGTGTAGGGCTAGCACAATGTGTCTGGATTTCCCTGGATCAAGATATTAAGCCAAGCAGGTTTTAACCCACTGTTTAGATCATCATAAAATCAGTAAATGGTGTTTTATTAAACGTGTGGAAAAAGCTTATTGACCTATGAAAACTCATGAAATAATCTGAATCTGAGCAATGTTAAAAAAAAAAAATGTTCTTGTGTGAAAAGGGAGGAATGCTTTGTGTGTATTCACACAGCCCCTCGTAAACACACAAGCTGTACATTAACACTTTTATACCACCTGTTTTTCACTCGATATCTCTTTGAGTGCCACCGCCTGTTTTTGTGAAATCTGTGCTAAACTAGAAATGACCAATTGAGCATCGTAAGCACACTTCTTTCAAAACTTGTCCAAGAATCAGCACTCTTTCTCTTCATAAATCTGAGTCACATCAATTAGGCATAGTATTTTCTTAAAATATCATAGTTTACTGTGTGTATACATGTAACTTTGGCTGAGTCGACTATCGTTGGTTTTTCAACAAAGGGAAGTAACTTAATAATAGTTATAGATTCATATATTTCTGTATTCGCCTCCGATTGCTGTTGTTGTATGATAATGATTCTGGTCAAAGTTGGCACTGGCGGACACATTCGGAAATTTCGACCATGGTCGAAAATGGCATGAAAAAGTGTTAAAGAATATGAAGATATAGACCATTTAAAGATATAACAAGAGTTTGTAAATAAATGTTTCCATCTTACTGCTCATTCATAGTAATCCTTTTATGAGAGAGAGAAGGTAAGTGTCAGTGATAATTATTACTGTCGCTTTTCTGAGGCTTGCAATTCACTGTTATTTCTATTTTTTAAATTTTCCATTTGTTAGAAAATTTAAGATGGTTCATCATGTTGTTGTTTTATTTAGTTTGTCAGTTTTATTTGCGGTTTGGTTTTGTTGGGGTTTTTTTTTTCAAAGAAATTGATATTTTGATTGTCAATTTATTTTTAGTATTTTTTTAAAAGATGTCTTATATATATGTTTATGTGTGAAATATTTCCTGAGTTCATATTTTTTCTATTGAAGTTATTGACCAGTTGCCCAGACAACCTTCCAATTCTATAGATTTTGTATATGTGGAGTATCTGTAGTCTTTAAAAAAGATGAAATAATTTATTAGGTATGCATGTGTCACTATTCTATGCAATTTCTTGAAAATAGTCTTTTATTTATCAGGGTGTTGTGGGATTTCAGAAAGAAGTTTTCCATGTCACATTGTACTGCTAAGCAATGTTGCTTTCAACCCCCACTGTCCAGCATTGCTAAACTCTGTACTAGAAAATGACTGGGTCAGATAAATAATAAGTAGTTGGTCAGCTCACTGTACCAGAAGCTTGAATGGCATATTGAGCAAAACATTTTGGTTATTGTTCAAGTTTTGGCCGCAAAATAGTTAACTGTGCTTAGGTGGTAAACTGTCAGTTGTAATTTTTAACAAAACTGAGCAGGTTTTGCCTCAAAAGGTCAGGTACCAACTAAAAGAGCCAAAAAATATACTTTGCTTGATTTTACAAGTTTTTGTCTATTCAAAATACAAAGTATTTCTTTACATTTTGGAATCCAGGAAAACAAGTAGAAAGAATTACACGAAAGCCTCTGTATTAAAGCTTCTATCAAAGCATGCAACTCAAACAGCTTTCCATTCCCCTCTGCCATATATTACCCTTTATACCTATATATATATATATATATATATATATATATATATATATATATTATATTGATATATTACACAACCCATGTCAACTTCCCAGGCGGCTACCAATTCTGCCTTTTAAATGTCTCTCTCTCTCTCTCTCTCTCTCTCTCTCTCTTTCTCTCTCTCTCTCTCTCTCTCTCTCTTTCTCTCTCTCCTCCTCCCTTACGCCCACCTGTAAATGATTTGCTATTCTGCTCACTTTTAATTGTAAGAGATTCTTGAAAGATGACATTTGTTTTAAACTGTTCCTGTACATTTACTAGACCAAAAAGTTTAGACCTTGTCAACAAATATTTCTAAGTGAAAAGAGAGTTATCAAAAGTACTTGAAATGAGGTTTTGATTGTCTGTGTCTAGCATCCCTCTAGGTTAGCTGCAATTCCAACACTTTTTAGAGCATCAAACTGTTTAAAGTTTTTAAGAAGGTAGGCTCAGAAATGACCCAGTTGGCTGTTTGTGATACACAACAAGTGAATATTTGGCTGAAATAGTTCTGCCAATCCCTTGTACACTTTTGTACTCTCTGTATCCAAAGATGCCACTGTCCGGGCGAAATTAATCCCTACCACAAAGGTCACAGTGGGCTGATCACCTGCTTGGCTTAACATCTTCATTCAGAGAAATCCAGAGCTGGCCCTACACTGTTATGGTAAAAGGGAATTGGATAAGAAGAAGAAGTATCCAAAAGATGCCATTCTCAAACAAGACAATAGGAGTTTAAGTCGTCCACTGAACTAGATATTCAAAGATTTATTTCCAGGTCATGGTCTTTATGTATGGACCTGTACAATGAGCTTTACTTAACTAGGCCTTGAATTGATTTAAAGTTTATCAGGATTGTTAGGAGATATTTAATTTCATGATTCATTGACATAAACACCCCTGTTCTCCTCTAATCAAGCAAGGATGGAAAATGTGAAAGTGCCCGAAAAATATGGAAAAATAGCCGAGCCATAGAAGAAGAAAAGTGGAATGACGACAGTAGGAATCAAACCCACACTGATTATCTCAATTGGTAGAGCGACGTGCTCTGGCTAGGCGGTGCTGTCATGTGCCGTGGTGTGGATTCGATTCCTACTGTCAACGTTCCACTCTTCTTTTTCTTTGGCTGTTCTTCCGTGTTTTCTGGCACTTTCACATTTTCCATCCTTGCTTGATACTGGTCCTAGTGCCTCCTCCACTTTAATTAATTTATTCTTGTTCTCTAAACAAATTGGTCACCTCTCGTACATAATTACTGTGTTAGATTTTACAAATTCTTTTGTGAACAGTTTAGAACAAATAGTTTTCTATTAATTGTTACCCTTGTAATTTTTTAATGTTTTTTTTTTCGTTTGCCATCTTATTAAGTTTGATAATTCCAAGGGACAATCATGTTTTACAGCTCCTAAGTGTGTCAAATTTTATGTTTCTTTTTTGTGTTTTTTTATGTTATGAGGTTGTCCTGTTATTTTTGTTTTTTTTTAGATTATTTTGCTTCTTTCTCTCTACCTATGTGTCCTGTTTTAAAAAAAAAGGCACAGGTTGACAAACCTATGATTATCATTGCATCATAGGTGTTGTTAAACAATTACTTTTATCTATATTGTTGATTTAAGTGATCGATTATTGATGTTGCATGATGATCTGTTTGCTTGGGTGTTTTAAAGTCCTGTCAGAGATGGACTATAAACAAGGGGTCCCGCGTCTGAGATGATCTGTTAAACTATTAAAGGTCATGAGAATGTGAACTGTGTTAAGAAGTGTACACAGATACATGTGGAAATGGATTAGAAGGGAAGGAAGGGGGGAAAGAATGTTTTGTTTTTGACAATTTTGGTGAATTACATCAAATGTTTTGTTTTGTTATCCAAACCACATTATACCCTCAAGGAGTGTCGTGGCCAGCTCCATGTTCTGCATTGCTGAACACAGTGCTGGAAGAACTCTGGATCAGGTAGATAAGGCAAGCAAAGGATCAGCCCACTGTGCCCCGAACCGTGAATGGCACAATGAACGTCACATTTTTAATTAAGTGTCGCCCAAGTTTTCGCCATAACAATATTTACTCTTCTTTGTTGGTAACCCCCTCAGCTATGAGAAAACTGAGCAGATTTTGCCACAAAAGGCAAGAATTACATTCTATGCATTATGTTTATTCTGGAAACGTCTGAAAGAAATATTATAATTCCAGACTTGTTCGTTTGATTGGATCCCATTGGTACCGCTAAACATTCAGTTCCATACTGACAACCCTATCACACTTTCATTAATACTTCAGTGGATATCAGGCCATACAACAAACATTATCGGAAACGAACAAGCAGGCAGACACAAACTTGTAGCCTCATTCCCCCCAACCCAGGACACCAGTCTCCCTACAGACAACCAAACTTTCTTTCTTTCTTATCCAATTCCCTTTTACCATTACAGTGTAGGGCCAGCACTATGAGGCTGGATTTCTCT
>JARBEQ010086473.1:0-14235 GCA_030265355.1 Tritonia tetraquetra | reverse complement strand
CCATCTTGACAACAATTAATGTTTTCATTGCACTCCAAACCCTCTACTTGTATTGCAATGTGTGAACACTATTCAACTCACCAGGGGTGTCAGATAAAAATTATAATGTCTGACCAAAAATGAAGTGTAATCCCCTAGATACTATTTTGCTTTGAAAATCTACATTGATTTCACTTTTTCCCATGAATTACATATTGTACTGTAAATCGAAAGTCATGCTTTAAAATCTGAGTAAATATCATATTGCAAACTTTGTGGTTGACTCAACAAAGCCAATCTGACAAGTCACCTCGGGCTCAAGGAAGTGAATGTCCACACCGAAGTGAATGTAGAGATCTTTTTAAAGAACAAAATTGATTGACTTAACATTGTACATTCTCACTATTATACAAACGCAGTCTGACTAAAACAATAATTTATGATGGTAATGGATAAATTTTGAAGATTGTAGTTTTTGAGAGCATCCGTGACAAAAATTGGGCGTACTCTTTAATTGATATTGGCAGTAATGGCACATTTACACTGACACTCTCTGCTAACTTACACATATTATATACACACATAATAAGGTGTCATCACACACAAAGACAGACAGGAAACTGCGACCTCGCACACTTTGATTGCTTCAGTAATGAGGTGTGATCAGATTTCTTTGGGTCTAAAAATAATTTGCTTCAGTTAACGCAACTGTTTGGTGCAGTGATTCCAAAGATGTACATAAGATAAACAACTGAGCTTATTTTACTATATGATGAGTGAGTAAAAAATATGAGTTGTCCCCTTGAATGTAGTCTTTATCACTAAAAGGTACTTGAGTTCCACTCACGACATTTTCGGAAGTTTCCAATTTCAACAAGAGGCAATAAAGGAAAGCATGAATGGTATTTGAAAGTTCTGAGTCATGTCTTAAGGTTGATTTGACATTTTAGAAGTTTAATGGATTATTTTCAGAATTTTGGTGTGACTGAAGAGTAGCAAAAATCTAAACACCTTTTAGGACAGAGATCGGCTAGGAACTCAGAATGGGGAATCAACCTGCAAAAAAGAAGAAAAAAGGTAAATATTCAAATTTAGTTCTATATGATTTTTTTTTCAATTGAGTTGTATTGTTTATTGTCAGCATTATACTTATTGTTTAAATTGTTGGAAAATGCTTTGTTCTATTATTTTGGGGGGTTTATTGTTAAATAAGGTGAAATGAGATAGGAAGACACTATTGTAAAACATTTTAAGTTGTATAATAAATCATTGAAGGCAAATTATGTTTGATTTATAATCTGTTAACCTTCTTACAGAATACGTTTCATTTTTTAATTGTTCGTGTTGCTATTTTTTTTAATTCATTGAATCCTTCTTGTTTCAAACAATTCCATTCTTTGGCCAATCTTTTTCATTTTATTAGAATCTTGTGACAAAATATGATTGTCACATTTAGAAGAATGTGCATGAAGACTGTATTCAGCTCCCAAATTTTTGACCACCACTATATAATGATGTTGGGGTTGAGGTGTTTATGTGATAAAGACACCAGGCTTACATGGTGAGGGTCTTAGGTTTGAGTCCTACTCTGTGTGCAAGGTTGCTTTCTTGGGCTGTACTGTTACAGCTTGTCACCTGTTATCGCACAAGTGTTCATAAAGAATGGCCAACCTCTTGCTTTACTTGTTCTATGAACGTGAGCTAAATGTCAAGACTATCTATCCTCTCTAGTATAGCCTGATTGTTTTCTTTTTTCTTTTTTTCTTTTTTTAATATTACTGAAGATGATGAAATCACCAAGAAGATTGTGGTTGTTGGAGACGGTGCTGTAGGTAAAACTTGTCTCATCTACCGTTACACCAATGATGAATTTGATGAGTACACGTCCCAGGAGTACATTGCCTCAGCCTTGGATATAAAATCTAAAAAGATTGAGATCAAAAAGAAAACGGTGCGGGGTTGTTGTTTTTTTACTGTGGCAAATTTATTACAAATTCATGTAAAAGTTCTAAAATTGTTAGTGGCTCCTCCAGCTCAGCGAGTTACCTTGCTTCGACTGGCGTAAAAGTGAAATGCATGTTATTATATAAATGGCAGTCACTATTAATTAAAGCCTGCTGGTGCAGTCACCTTCCGAGAACACTTTAAGTAATGCTGACCAAGTGGGTTACACTTATGTTTGGTATTACAGTAGTTTCCATGAGAGTGCCCTCCTCCTGAATGCCTGTTTTGCCTGAGTGCCCGCTTTTCAGACAAAACTGATTTTTTTTCTATCAAAATCGTCACTCTGTATGCCCGCCAACTAATTTGCTCTGTTAATAAATTTGGTCAACTCACTTGTCTTGAGTTGACAAACACGCTGTAACTCATCGTCAGTTTTCATTGGATAGGTAACATCACACCTTTGTTACCATGGATATCTTTTATGGCCCTAGACTAACAAATAAACAACAAACATTGACCAAGAAAACATTTCCACGGGTCACGTTCTGGGTTTCACAGATCAAGGGACATAATTCATGAAAATCAAAGGTCCTCGCAGGACAATGTTGCTTGTGTGCCCAGTTTGCTGCTTCGCGAGCACCGGGCACTTAGACAGAAAATACTGTATGATAAGAATTGATGATCAGACAGACTTTGTTAAACATTGAGTAAGAGTTGACTTAAGATTGCTAATTATCATTGAATGAGTCCATACACCAAACTCATTTAATATTTTTTCGTATCTTAAACCATCACAGTGGGTTGATCCCCTGCTTGGCTTAATATCTTGATCCACAGAAATCCAGCCTCATAGTGCTGGCCATACACTGTAATGGTAAAAGGGAACTGGATATGAAAGAAAAAAGAATCTTAAACCATTAACAATCGTTACCTACTATGGTATTTTCCAGGGACATCAGTAGTTAGTCCATAAGCGCCATTTAAGTTGTGGTACGCACAAACATTTTTGGTTTTGTTGTCATCTCATTGGATAATTTTTTTTCAGATTCACTTGTTTCTTTATTATTTAAAACTACCCTGAATTATAATTTGTCAATATAGCATCCTTCTTTGTTTGTTTTTTTCTGACATAATTGAGTTATCACATTTTACTCATACTAATACACACTATGTACAAAATGATGGATTTATAATCAGTATTTGACTTTAACTTTTTTGGCAACTCACCTAAATATTTCAATCAGTTTGACTCGTTTTCTCTCAGTCTGTGTTTTTCCCTTATCATTTTCTTTCTTAGGAACATTAATTTTAACAGCAGAAAAATGTGACAATGGTTCAGTTACAATAACAACTTCTCTCCTAAACAACTTCGAGTAAGCAACGAAACAACTAAGAATAAGGCTGCACAAGCAGATAATACATTTGTGACTTTGCAGAAATAAAATATTATAACAACAAAATGGTGCTCGTCACATTCAATCAGTTGATTTGAGTAAAACCCAATAACCTTAAAGGATTTATCCAGAAATTGGTATTAAGCTTACACAGATTTTAATTCAAGTAATGAATTAATTGTCAAACGACACTTCCATCAAAATATCCAAGGATATGCACACACTGTGATGTAGAAATATTATCAATCAAGAACAAGCATAAACACATGAAAACTTCACAGAATCTAGCAACGGTTTAATATTATCAAGTGATTTTATAACTATGTTAGTCGGTAAGTTATTTTTTAGAAATGAGGCTCTAAATGAGTAAAAAATCGCACTCATGATAATGCAACTCACATGCATACTTATTCCACATACCTACTGGGTCATGGTCAATTGTTTTGTCACACGGTCAGGGGTATCAGGTGTCAAACGTAGCCCTGCAAGGTACCGATTGAAATATTGTTGAGCGGTCAGTTTTGGACGATGTAGATTTTTTTTTCAAACTGTTGCAGAGAATTGTTGAATTACTCTTGAGTTTAAATGCAATGGAAATATCTGATAAACATTGATGAATTATGAAAGCATAATTAAAGATTGTAATATCTTACAGGTTGAACTCTTGATCTATGACACTGGTGGTCAGGAAACATTTGAACATCTAAGGAAAATAAATTACCCGAAATCTGATGCTGTCATTATTTGTTTCAGGTAAGTTTTTCTGGGGGAGTTTTCTCTTACGAGGGAGTTTGGGATTATTCACAAGAGTATTAACTCTTTCTGTGTCAGGTTATTTCAACATTTAATTATGTCTATTTTTGACAGAACTTCAGGTCTATTTGAGCCAGCCAAGCTCATTTCCGTAAGTCAGGGGAAATAACTCTGTAATTTCCACGCCCATGTGATGCTTTTGAAAGAACTTGCAAAAATCAAGAAAAGGTCACTAAACACTGACCAAAAGTTGGAGGGATGATAGGGTAAACAAAACAAACACTGACTCTATATGGCAAATGGTCACGAAAGACGAAGCATTTCTTGCTCACACATAGTTAATTGGCACAGAAAGAGTTATGAGGGTTATTAGATGAACCCTAAGTTTGTTGTTGAATTGCTCAAATTTGTAATCAGTTATAAATGCATCTTAAATGTGATGCCAATTATTTTACCTCTATACGTTGATGGTTGTATTGGAAGTGGAATTTCACTATGATTCAAGCGCTGATTTTCATTAAAAATGATACGTTTTCATGTTTTTAAAATGGTTATTCACTGTCCTCTTAGAGTATAGTTCATAAGGGGATATTATTTAAAGAAGTTTGAAATCGAAAGATAATGCATCAATTTACACAAATTCAAAGAATTATCTTGGCATTCTAAAAAGTCTCCATTTGAAAACTCTAAGAGTGAATAGAAAACAAAATTTATAGGAAAATGTTTGCACATGATTTTCAAACATACCAGACAGCAGTTCGTAAACTAACATGAAAATGATAATCATTCCTGGCTGTTTGATTTGTTTAATGATGTTTGTTTGTTTAATCAAGCCTCATTAATACCACAATGCAACGTTGAGGCCAGCTCTGTGTTTTGCCACAAATGGTGCATACTGCCACATGTGACAAAACCTAGAGCTGGAAAAGCTATGGATTCAAGGATTTCAGACAAGCATGTGATTGTCAACTATGCCCATCATCCTTTACTGGCACCATGAGTAATACACTGAACAGTATTAATCATAAGATAGGACCAATAAACAAATTACTGTTACTCTTGTGGTTACCCCCTCAGCCGTAATAGTAAAAACTTGGAGAATTTCCCACTGTGGGCTAGTTTAATGTTGTAGCATTAGAAAAATATCTCATAATGCTATGGTTGCGTAGCTTCATTTCATAAACCTACTAAGTGAAGAAAATAGAATATTTTTTCTTAAGAATCATGGAGAAGCAGTATATTATCTAACATCTTATGAAACATATAAGTCATACTAGATTTCAATTACTTCTTTTGCGGGGTAGGAGTGATATTTTTTTTGTTTATTGGGAGGGGTAGAGGGGAGGCAACTCATTTTTTTTTGTTTCACGCGGTGATATATTTATTTTTGTTAATTTTCCTCAGTGTGGATAACAGAGATAGTTTAGTCAATGCTCAGAAAATGTGGATTCCAGAGATGAAGAAGATGTGTCCAGGTGTTCCTCTCATACTTGCTAGCACGAAAAGAGACCTTCGAGACGATGCTGAGAGAATTGATGGCTTTACAAGGGAATCTGAGGGCCGGTCTTTGGCCAAGTCCCAAAAACTGTTGGCTTTCATCGAAACATCTTCTCTCTTAGGGGAGGGGGTTGAAGAGGTGTTTTCTTTATTGGTAGAAAAAGCATTGAAACAAAAGGTGAAGAAAAAACCTGAGGAATCTTGAAAGCTTTGCAGTAAAAAGGCAAAATTTTGTGTAAATGTCATGTATCTAAATCTTTCATGAATGTAATGATACTTTTTTTTTAATGTTTTGCTTGGTGATATGCAGTATGATTTTTTAGTTTGAAAACTTGTTAATCATGGTAGACCATTTCAAGTTCAAATGCTTTTGGTAGGATTCAAACTGGGTGAGAGTGGTACAGTCGACTCTAGTTTATCGCAACTCGGTTCATCGCATTTGCCGCTTAATCGCATTTGCCGCTTAATCGCAACTTTTCCCAAGAAACAGAATTAATTAATTCTGTTATATAAAAGTCACTGATTAATCGCAACTTCGGATAATCGCAACAATTTTGCCGCTTCGGTTGTGTTGCGATTAACTGCTGTAACACCATAATATCTATTAAGCCACTTTGTCACTTTGGTGTATGACTTCAGTCATTGATTTGCCTAATTTATTTATTTGCCAGGACAACTATGTGGATGTAGTTCATCATCCATATGATTTCATTGATAGTTTTGTTACTTTGTTGAGATTATCCACATTTTCATGTATCCAATTTCAAGTACTTTTTAAACAGATGATAATGATGCAATAGATGTGGATTGAACTTTTGAATAAGCCTCAAAACAAAACTTTTATTATATTTTCTTCTGTTTAAAAAATTCATAATTTATGAGTATGACAAAACAAGTGTCAGCGATGATATTATTAGATGGCGTTATTCCACAAAATTCAAATTTTTATTTCATCTTGCTTTCGGGCATCAATGTAGGAATGATTTATTTTTTTTCGGCTGTAAAATATGCATGTGTGACAATGTATAAAGTGTAAGTTCCTTCTGTATCCAACGCTATCTCCCCAAATTCCGTGTTCTGTCAAATTTCTATACATTTTGGGCTTTTTAGATTTTGGGTTGGGGTTTTCTTGGTCATTTTTTTTTCATTATTTTGTAAAAGTGTTCAAACCACCTCTACTGGTTTCTTTCTGCTCATTTTTCCATACTATTTGTTGAGATTTCATCATTAAAGTGATATCATTTTTTTTTTAAACCCCTGCATTTCCCAACTTCATTTCTGATGCCTGTATTCCAGTTGTTGTGGAGTTGATATCCAATGTTCATTGCTCTCTTCCTTATTAACAAATTCAGGCAAAATATTGAATTAGAAAGGGCAATTTTGTTTTAAGTTTTCTTTTTCACGTAAAATTATACTATAACTAAGAAATGTTCATACTAAAACAATGAAATCTATTGAATAAAGTGGTGATAAAAATTTCTGTCTCTGAAAATTAATGAAGTGAGATATTGTCTTATTACTGACATGCTGTCTGTGTCCCCCTGACTAAAAGTAGCTCCACTTTTTGTTGGGAATCAAGAATTTTTACATTTTGAAGAAAAAAAATTATATTTTGTACAAAACCTTGAAATTTGTCTTCTCTTTACCTCCTGACCTGTTTCAATCATGTGATATTTATTCAAGTGCCCCCTGTTTTCTTTGGTACACCACTCGGCAAGAATCAGGGAAAAAAATTATATATCAGATTTCTTCTGTGAATTCTATTGCTATATTATACAACGCTCATAAGTCGGCGGTGATCTTAATTAAACCTGTTATGCTATATAGGCATATTTAAAAAACAACTCTCTCTTGTCTGTCCATTGGTTTTGATTGTATTCAGTGATTGAATGTGATGGTCAGTGATGTATGACATAAATGAGATCATTTATTTTTTTCCAATATGAACAATGTTTCAATATCTTTATAAGAGTGGTGATGAAATTTGCCTGAATTTACTTTGCAATTCATTTACGTTATTATGATATGATATTTACTTTAACCTTTTCTTTCACATCACACGGCTCGAGTGTTGCGCAACGCCTCACACAACCAACCGCGTCAGTTCGCTCAATTATTGAGCGAAGAGGGCTACAACTGTTACCATCATTCCCAGTTTCGATTAATTTTTAGATGTCTTATTGCCATGAAATGAAAGTTTTAAAAGTGTACAACACAAAAGTAACCTTTCTTTGATTTACGAAAGGCATTTTTTAAAGAAAAAATAAACTTTTATCATTTTTTTTTGCAATTTTTTTCAAACATTGTCTTCTAGATTTGCTTCTTGTTGTTTGTTGATCAAAATGGCGACTTCCAGACTTCTGGGCATGTTTTTCAATTTACAATCACTCAGCACACACCCATTGTGCTTCAATAAACTTCTCTCCATGATTCTGGCACATTTGAAAAATGTTGCTTAATTATTTTTTAAATAGTCTAAATTGGCCCATTTTCAGGGAATTTCCATAGGGACATATAGTGTATTTTGGGAAATGTTGGTCGGTGCATGGTGTGATGTGAAAAGGTTGAAATTTGCTCTTTTGGGGACCAATAAAAATTTTTAAAATATGACAAATTCTGTGCACATGCTGTGTATTGTGAAGGCAACAGATTTCAGTTTTTATTGATATGGAAATGGATTTAAAATATGCACTCTTGGGTAATTTGATGCTTTCCCAGCATTGTTTTCAATGTGTTTTTGGTTGCTTTCTTTTTAAAATTATTTTTCATTTTAGATTACATGATAATGTAAATTTGTTAGTGATAAAGATCACTGATTTGCATAACTTTTGTGTTCAATTGCATTGTTTCTTGTCTTTCATATCTGGATATTTTTACACTTTAACTTTTACTGAGCCCTGGAGATAACTCTCCTCCCAAAATATTTTTTATTATGCTCTTTTTTTTACAGCGTTTTTCCAGTCATAAAATTTGTCTTAACATTCAGGATTAAAAATTCAGTACTTTATTGAAAATTGATTAGCACTAGAGAGAAAATTAGTTTCTATTATGTTTATGCTTTACACTGCAGAATCCATTTATTACAATGTCTTTGATGAATTGTTATCACTATGCAATTGTCTTGTGCCCAAGTCCTCTTTATCTTACTTTTGAATAAAATGGTCCTTCAGGTTTAAAAATAAGGTATCACAGTTATGACCTGGGTAATGTCAAAGGGTGTATATATGTAAAATGTAAAAAGTCATTGAAGAAAACCAGATTAGATGATAGCAACGTTTTTGTGTTCCTTTATTTAACTTAATGCGGGTGATCTTTTTAGAATGGGTTTTGTGTGACCAGTAATTTACATACTCCCCCCCCCCCCTACCATCACAATTGTGTGTGTGGGGGGGGGGGGTGTCTTGTAGCATAGAGTTGACACTTTCACGTGTAAATGTGCAAAAGTACTGGGTTTACATCTCAGCGGCGATGCAGGGATTGTTTCCTTTGAACTTTTTCAAGTTTTCTTGGCTCTGACCCTGTGGATTCCTTATGCAATCAAGTCCTATTGGAGATGGACCCTGAATCTGAGGTCTCTCTTTTTTATTTTACCTATACTGTGTTGTCAAGGGTGTAAAACTTTAAACTTTGTCATGATATGATAACTTCTTTTTCAAATCTCATAAATATTTGTCAGGTGTCAAGGATTATCTTTTCAATTGGATTTGTTCTTTTTTTTTCACAAAGATCAATATACGTTGTGTTTCTTTGCACTGCTGAGTCCTTAAGTCTTTCATGCCAACTTTGACTCTGATTTGCTTGCCAATGCTGTGTTTTGGATCAACTATCATTTTATATCTGTCTATTGAAGAAATTTCATTATGCTTCTTTTGAATTATTTCTCTTCTCTCTTATTCAATTCCCTTTTGCTATTACAGTGTAGGGCCAGCAACAATGTGGCTGGATTTCTCAGGATCAAGATATTAGGCCAAGTAGGTGATCAACCCACTGTGACCTTACTTTAGATTCTTCACCCCAAGTTTTGTATGTGTGGTAGTGCCTTGCTGGCTATATTGACTTCACGCTTTTATGCCATTAGTGATTTATTTATTTAGATTTAATGCATGTTATAGAATTGTAGAATTTGGAAATGTCAACATCAACAGGTTTTATGTGTTGCATTTTGTGAATTAGTGGGTTGATCACCTGCTTGGCTTAATATCTTGATCCAGAGAAATCCACTCATTGTGCTGGCCCTACACTGTAATGGTAAAAGGGAATTGGATAAGAAAGAAAGATTTAATGAATTATTACTTAACACTTACACTGCCACCCTATTTTGGGCAAAGTCTGGCCCACTCACTGCCACCCATTTTTTGGATGGTACCCAGTTTTACGGGACATATGAAATCATATTAATTAGACCATATAGCTTAGGACTTTGAAACTTTCACAAAGTGGTCAGTAGTGAACAAGCTGTCAATTTGGGTCACTACGTAATGACTTAGAGTTATGTCACTTTGGCTGCCATCATGGATTTGAAAATATGTGTTCAAATCCCCCTAAAATAATATGTAAAAAATATCTAGAGGGTCAAAATGATATTCTAAAATATGCTATTTTTCAGGTTATATGATACCATGACTAAAATTATGACTATATTATAGCATGTCATATGTGTTTCTTTTCTGTAGAATTGGGCTTGCAACTCCATGCTATTTTTGCATGCATGTAAACAAACACGAAATATGGACTTTTTTTCCAAAAAAATGTGAGTGTTTACTTGACCTCCTTTTTCAAGAACATGGTCATGTAGATAATTTTGCTTTAAAACATTCAACATCATTGGCTGTAAATGTTGCCTTTCACTCTCAGCTATAGTGCCACACACAATTTTTGGGGTGGACCCCCATCACCTACGCCACAGTCACTCAAAACATTGCCTGGACATCTAGACACTTCATCCGACTTGTCACTTTCATTATTGATTAGTTGAGAGTTATCACAGTCGGTTTCATCATCTAAATAGTCAGAATCAGTTTGAGGGTGAGCGTTGTTACTCATCTTGTTTACAATTATTTACATTTAAAAAGTGTTAAAACACAATTTTTTTAACGCTACAATGTTCATGACTAGACAAGTAATTTTCAGTTTACCTTCGATACGACGGATAGCCGATAATTGTAGCCCATGGAAAAAAGCACCTCATAATTCAACCTCGATCAAAATAGGCATTGGTGGGAAACTCCAGGAATTCATCCATAGTCCAAATAGGCAGTTCAAGTGTTAAAGAAAATCATATAGGAATATGATGAAATTATGAAATTTAAGTCCTTAATGAATTGTTATCAAATTTTCTACTAACATGTGAATATGGATTACTTTATCATTACTTGTGCCAGCACTAATTTTTTAAAATTAGAAATTAATCAATTTTCCATACAACACAACATTTTTTAAACTATTGCAATGTAGATAACATAATTTGCAAAGTTAGATAATATAATTTAGGCAGGTCAAACATGCTAGGACTGAATCTGTTACTGTTAATGTAAGTAGCATCTTCATACTAAACTTAATATTGGTGACTCCCCACTCTGTCCCTGTGGCACCAGCCCTGAAAACGTGGCGCACTTCCTAATGACATGCCCACAATATACATAAATCAGGAAGAAGCATTGGCCAGCAAATACAGACTGCACACAAAGTTCTTTAGAGAGCCAGAGGAACTGCGGAGGACCACTGCTTTCTTTGCGGACATCCAGAAACAACCATGAGTATTTTCATCGGAGGGAATGATGAAAAGGAAAATCTGTTAATAATGTGCATAATTATACTTTTTTAGCTTTAAGAAAATACAAAATGTTCATTTCATTACATCAATTTGAATGACAATTTTTTAGGTATCAAGTATGCACAGTTTCTTGGTCAGGTCTACTTTTTAGATGTCAATTCATTTTATTGAAAATCTTTCATTTTGGCAAGGATGAGTTTACCATTCTTCTCATGCTGAGGTCTATCAATGTAGATAGACGTGCATTTACTATTTTTTCATTTTAGATATGTAGATAATGCGTTTCATGATTGTTGTCCTTCTTTAAAGGTTTTAGAATATTGTACAGTTTTCAGTGTAACTAAATCTAATAACAGTGAGAAAACAATCAAATAGAAAATTAGTGATGAGTATACATCAAATTTAATTTCAAATTCATCCTGAAAAGTTATGTCTGTTATCATAATATGTAGCACCGATTTTATCTTTTAGTTTTGTCCTACAGCTTTGACCATATACTATGATTCTCTTTGTGTATGTTGATGTGAACATAGATTCGAATTGAATTTTTAATGTTAAGATAATAATTAGTGGGTGGAAAACATCATGTATATCTATATTATTTTTTTTACATGCATATTATGCAGACAAAGTTTCATTTTCTTTTTAAAAATCTGATATATTGGTGACTTGTATTCCTCTTTCGTTACAAAAGTTTCAATTAGCATATGTTATTTTTTATCCAAGACTTATGAGTGGTTTTATTTCTTTTCTACATACATATTACTATTACACTTTTATGATGTTTGAGTACCATTTTCGAATAATGTGAACTACCATGCCCTATTGGTAATAAGCATTTGCAAACTAAGCCATTTTCTGTGAGTCCATATCTGAATAAAAATCCTATTTGATATAATATGCTATAACTCATGATACACACATTTTTTAAATCTTCTGTTTGTTGTTTGTGTGTGTTTGTGTATATGTGGCCATTGACATACTGTGCTGACATAGTGAGTGGTTTGATGACCAATTTAGTGAGTTGGAGTTGAATTATACTTCATTTAGGTCACACAATTCTGGCCAGACTTTATTTCTGAAGGGGAGTAAGTGGGGTGATCTTGGTCCATATTTAGGTCATTTTTTCTGGCCAAATTATATTTCTTAATGGAAGTGGGTCAAGCCATTCTTATAATACATGACTGACAATTTGTTCTTCAACGTTACAGTCACACATGGATGATTGTCCTGTGCCTTAAGTAACGCACTGATTGCGACCTCAGTAAGAAAAGCATTCCAGTTCACATCTGTTTGGAATTAGACTGAACAACCTTTGAACTGAATAAGACTGCCTTACCAGTAACCCTAAGTCCCACAAACACCACTTGTTCACCTTTGAGTGGATAGCACATGATAGAATATTATATATTGAGAGGAAGTGTTGTGGCGTAGTTGTAACGTATTTGTTTTGTGCGCAGGAGCTTCCTGGGTTCGAATCCTGGTATCGATGTGGGGGTCTTTTATCCCTCTGACTTTCTTGAAGTTTGTATGACTGGTCCTGGGGATTCTTTATATGCAAGGAATGAAGTCTTATCACCGCCCAAAATGGCAATTCTCCCAGTTCTTATATAGCTAAGGAGGTGACCACAAGGGCTACATGAATTTGTTTATTGCCCTTTGCTTATGATTAATGCTGCTCAGTGTATTGCTCATGGTATCAATAAAGAGTTATTGACACAGCAGGCTTATCACCTGCTTGTCTGAAATTCTTTGATCCACAGCAATTTCCAACCCTGTGTTCAAGCCATGCTCGGCGGTCGGGGTGCCTGGATTTATACTGTGTCTCTTGTGTGCCTTTCATGGCTGAAAATGGGATGGCCCCAATACTGGGGTACTGTGGTATTAATGGGGTTCAGTCAAATCAAGTCTTATCGGAAATGGACTATAAACCGGAGGTCCCGCCTTTGATATAATCTACAATGAGTTGCCAAGGATGTAACACTAACAGCTTTAAACGTTTATATTACTTACCTATAGAGAAACTCATCGATGTTTATTTAATTTGTGAAGAGCATGTTATTGAGGAGCAGCTTTGCTTCACAGTTGGTTGATCACCTGCTTGGCTTAATATCTTGATCCAGAGAAATCCAGACTCATTGTGCTGGCCCTACACTGTAATGGTAAAAGGGAACTGGATAAGAAAGAAAGAAATCTTTGCTATCTACATTTGTATATGGTTTCAAAGAAAGGAACAAAATGTGATAGTGATAGTACCACAAAGAACAAAAATCATAGAGAAGCAAGGTTGTTTTACGGCAGTGGGAATCGAACCCACGCCACTGCCGACGGCAACTCCGGGGCGACAGAAATGCAAGGTCACACGCTCTCCCGACTGGGCTATCACTAACAACATCACGTCCTCACATCTTCTAAAATTCTGAAGACACATCGCCATATGATGCACGTCACAAGACGTAGAAGTAGAAGTGTAGAAAGGTTATGGAGTAAGTAGGTACATATTACTTTCAGGTTTCAGACACATTGAAAAACAGGTCAATTTATGTGACCTACTTTCTCAGGTCCGGTGACTCGGGGGAACCAAGGTTGTGGCTTTATCATGTAACTCTATCGACTGTTACTGTTACCCATACGCAGTGATATAATACAGTACCAAAAGAGGTTATAAATAGTTCTATTAATAAACTCTGTACAGTCTACTAAGTCTAAGGTCTTTGGTACTGTACAGCATAGAGATGGATAATCAAACGAGTTTTCTTGACTCATTTCAATAAATTATACGCCTAGTGGCAGTAGATAAGGAGAACTTACTTTTACCTATCCAATTCCCTTTTACCATTACAGTGTAGGGCCAGCACTGTGAGTCTGGATTTCTCTGGATCAAGATATTAAGCC
>JARBEQ010086472.1:0-16588 GCA_030265355.1 Tritonia tetraquetra | reverse complement strand
CCCCCCCCCCCCCCCCCCCCCCCCCCCCCGCAGATCCCCAAATATGTCATTCCAAGCCTGCAACCTAGTGTGTACATGTGTCAGCAACACAGAGGAGTAAAGTTTTCTTTAATTGTGTACAGTTGTATAACATACTACACATGATGTAATACATATATATATACACACACAAATATATGGAATTATTGAACAGACTCCAGTTATAAGCACGTTCCGGCCATGAGCACAATGTTTTTTAAATAACGTATTCATGTATAAATTATTTTTTTTTTGTATTTTAAAGAATATTAAATGTAACTTTTTGTTTTCAGATTGGAATAGCTGGAGTGATACATGGGTCAACGAGGAAGATCAGTGGACCGGCACAGTAAGTCATAGTTTCTAGAGTATCACTCCCAACTCATCATTTTCACTGTCTCAAAATGGGGTGGAAGACATGTTGCCCCAAATTACATTGGTCTAAAGACATGCTCTGTGTCATATATCAAATTTTTCTAATTCTTTTCTCTTATCAAAATAAAAAAAATTGCTCCTTTTTCCGGCTAAGGTATTGACATTTACATTCTAGAGTGTTTTTGACCCCAGTTTACCTTATAGTGTAGGTCAAAGGTATAACAAATAAAGGACAAGAAATACTGTGTTTTTAATCAAGGAACTCATATTTGAGGGCCGGTACACAGCAGATACTAACCCATAATTCACAGTTATACATTTATACAAGATCTGAATATGTTTATCTCTTTTAAGCTTGAGGAAACCAAGGTGTTCACTCCTTCTCACGTTAAGATACCAGAGCCTGAACCCATCAACAATGAACCTCCAAGTTCCCTTGGTCAGAGGTACAATTTTTTGCTTAATTCTCAAAATTTTGATACTGAGTACAACCATGTGGTAACATTTTCAGTTTCTCTCCATGTGCCCTTCTATTTTCTGACATTTCCTAATCAGCTATATTAAATGAAACTGTTTTTAAAATGACAAGGGACATTTCGGGTTAACACCCTTCGTCAGCTTTTTTACACTGAATAGGACTTTTTAAATCATCAAAGACCTCATTTATGAATGCTATTACTTATAATACCTTACACCGAAAGGTACTAAAAGGTTATTGAGAAAGAAAGAAAGATTACTTATAATTGTAATCAAATAAATCCACTGACCACACATCACGAAACGGCGTACAGATTAGTTTGAAGAATAGACTGTGTTCGCAGTCTTCTGTTGTGACTTTGACCAGTAGAAATAACGTATTTATTGCACACGAAAAGGGTGCAACTTTTCCATTTTTAATGCAACCGTGGGGAAAATTAAGTGCAACTTTCCGAGGTTCCAGACAGTCAGGCTTAGATATTTTTGTAAAGTATTGTAATTGTCTTTAATATATTCTCAGTAAATCGAGATGACAGTCAAAGATGTAATGTATCAAATGTTATGTGTGTGGGATTAGATTTAGTTTCACAAGTTTCCTTTCTATTTTTGCTTTGTTATATTTCAGACTTGATGTTGGCAGCTTATTTGAGAATGCTAAGTTTACCAAAGCTCCTGACTACAGTAAACCTAGTGGTGATTCATATATCACCCAGTTTAACCAGGCTGCCACAGAATCCATCAAGAATACTATTGGGGTAAGTGGATACTCATGGTGATGTTGGTACTCAATTTGGGGTGTAACGAAATGTAATTAGAATTTTATCTTCTGTCGCATACATTATTTTGATTTATTTTAGCCTTATTTCTATCGTAGAATTCTTTCTCAAATCTCATTTGAGAATGGGTGCCCATTTCTACACCTGAGTCTGACTTTCTTATCCAGTTCCCTTTTACCATTACAGTGTAGGGCCAACACTATGAGTGCTGGATTTGACTCCTGAATAGACCAAAAACTATCCTATAGCTCTAGCATGACGGCATGCTGTTTTAAAATGGAATAACATTAACATGCTTAATCTAATTTTGTTGCCCCCCCCCCCTTGATTTTTCCAGATTGGAAGTACGTCTCGTCCACAAATGGGAATTTCACCCCAGAATTCCTCCAGCTCTCTTGGCTTATCCAATCTGGGTCAGAGCCCTGGAAAGGTCCAAGGGAGTGCAGTGTTATTGCCGTTACAACAGTCAAGCTCTCAAAACTCAATGCCTCATGCCATTGCTCAGCTGACGCAGATCTCACAGCCTGCCTCTCAATCACCAAGCATGTCTCAATTGGGAATGGGATCTCAGCCAAGCCAAGTTAGCAATAATCAGGCTCCTCAGCAGTCTCGTATTCCTACTGTCATACAGCAACAGCAGAACCTGCCCCAGACCAGTATGAATAGCATGCAGCAACGACCCAAGCCTCAGCGTTCAAAGCTTCCTCCTCCATCAAAGGTACAGATTAACATTTAAAGTACTAGTACTGTAAGACACTTAAAGTTGTTTGGCATGGTACAGTGCAGCTCACAAATCTTGAAATCATGGAAACAGAAATCTCCATTCCCTGAATAAATTTCTCTATTTTCATTGTATTAGTAACACAGGAAACTCAAACAAATCGGTCTTAAAATTGTGGGATCAAGGATCAAATTTTGTTGCCGTGTGTTTGAATACGGCAAATGGAATGTGCATACCCGCCAACTGTCACGATTTTGGGGGAAATTCACGATTTAGTTCCAGAAATATTCATAAAATGTAATATTTTACTATTGTTTTAAAGAACGATAAATTAAAATTTTTACGAGCAAGAATTGGACAGGAAATATTTGCACGGATCGATACATTTTTCTGTCTTGTTGATACTCTTTATTTATTACTTTGTCTTATATTGTCTACCTCACAATCGAATGGCCGATAAAAGGTATTGCTTTGCAGATAAAAGAATTAGGCATTTCCGATACAATGTGTCCGCCATTTGTTGATTGTTTTTTACTGGTACCAATGACGGGGAGCTTGATCGTCCAACATCGAGCCGAGACAATGCGATCCGATAGTAATGATAATAACATACCTTTCGAGAAATTGTTGGACCATACAGGCGGCTGCACCCCCACCCTTTTTTCTTCTCGTTCATCATTAAAGTAAATTATATGTGTACGATGATATGGATAGATAGTGTATTCATTTTGATAGCCGCGAAAAGTTTGAATCATAAGTGAAGGGCAAAAATATTGGGGGTGGGGGGGGCTGTGAATTTTTTTAATGAAAAGAGGCTTTCATAGACAATTTCTGAACTGTTGGGTTCTAATCATGGATGAAATTTCTGGCGGTTTGCCGTGGCCAGGATATCAGTGTCTCACCGAAAAAATATGTTTCTCTCCGGCAACTGCGCCATCTTGATTAATTTCATGCTGCGAATAAGAAAAACAACGGCCGTCAAATGAGTCGGTAATGTTGGACATACGTTCTCATTGGGTCAATGTGGCCAGTTTGGGGCTAGATTTAAACTACATATAGCTCTCCCACTACCCGCTAGCTAGTCTTTGTGTTTTCGATTGGTACCCTTTTTTTATCTACCCGATGCATTAGATTTAGCTACTTGATTTCGCTTCTCCGCTGTTTCAGCTTCCCCGTTTAGTGCCTTGCTGGACAAGTCTAGCTAGATCGTGATTGAAATTTTTCATTCAAAATTTAGAATTTTGACATGAATCTATAAATTTAGTCACTCGCTCTGACGTGAACGGCAATAATTTTATAATCTGATGCGTCACTGGTATCTTTATCTAGTCTGCCATTACGAACATCGGCTAGCTGTGTCGATAGAGCCCTAAAACAGCAACAAACAAACAATACTAGCTATATTGACAAACATAGATTCTTTGTTGATTTGTACAATACAAACAAGAAAAAAACCCCAACAAACTGACAGTGGCAACAATGTATTCTGTGTGGATTTTTTACCAGGGTCAGGAATCTTTGATGGTCTTTGCTGAGGGCTGTTATTATTTGTGCATGTTCTCTTAAAAGTATGTCACAAAATTTCTCTTCAACTTTTATTTTCTGTTTCCTTAATGTAATGACTTTCTCTCTTTTAGATTCCATCAACAGCTGTGGAGATGCCAGGTCACATTCCTCGCAATCCTCAATTAGATGTTCAGTTTGGTCTGGACTTTGGGTCTGAGCCTTCGGTGCAATTTGGATTTGGAGGCAGTGGAGATAGTACTGCTGTAACAAGCTCTTACTCTACCACTTCTAATGGGTATGTACTGAACTTCTATTCAATCGTTGAGTCTTTTGTAAAATAAGTTGTTGGGTCATTGTTTTTTTTAAAGAAGATTGAAGTCATAAAGCCATTATTTTTGTATTTTCATAGGGCTGTATAATTCAGAGATGCCAACTAGTACAAAATGTCTGTATTCTGTACAAATTTTTGCCCGATATACGAAATTGGCGATTCATTGGGGAATGACTGCGAAATTTTATACGAACACATAGACGGGTCAAGAAAATAACTTTTTCTTTTTACATTCGACTTCCGGTTAAAAGTGGTACTTGATATTCAAACTAGAAACTACCGTCGACACGTCGCTTTTGATCCACTCCTAATTCTAGTTATCTTTGTATTCCATCAGTTCATTACTAGTAAAACAACCAAACTCCATTCTGTACCTAACACTGCCGATCATATTTTCTGTTACGTCTATTGATTTTATGGGCCTAAGCTAGATTGTGATCGTGTTTTAAATCGAAAACTAGTTTTATACTAAAATGAATAAACCACACTTAGCAACTTGTGTTTCCTAGAGAAATTTTTGCCTTACAAAGTCTGTGCAGATAGTTATGCCATTCCCCCACTGTTATCAACAGGGACCTTGATCTCATTCTTCGACTTGCGATCTGTGTCGTTTGATCAGAAATGGATTCTATTTCTATTTGAAAATATTTTTAGCCCACTATGCACTTATTATTAGTGAGGAGGAAGGCGGAAATTAGTATAATCATCTGCATATATTATGATCTAGCCCCATTAATACTACAGAGCAGTGTTGGGGTCAGCCCTATGAAAGGCACACAAGATACCTGCCATAAATGCAGGCACCCCGACCACCAGACACATTTGAAATGACCTACCTGTGTTGATGGAGCCCTAAAACAGCAAAAAAAACAACCCCAAACAAATTACTGTAGCCCTTGTGGGAACCCTTTAGCTATTGATAAAAAAAACTAGAAGGTTCTACCACTATCCAAGTTTTATCATGTTTAATATCTGCAATTTTTCTTGTTATTGTGATTCCAGAACTACTGTGATATCAAATCATCTGAACCAAGGCCATGTGAGTCAGTCTGCTGGGGATGGTAATTCAGTACCCAGCATTATGCCTTCGCCATCGGCAGGATCTGCCAAGGTGCCATCAGGGATGGAACCCCAGGTCTCCAACAGACCGGGTGTCTTTCACAACTCTGTATACTCTTCACCTCAGCAAAAGAATGAAAGTCAGGCACTGGAACGTGATCAAAACAAGGTATGAAAAACCCCAATAAACCTGCAACCCTAACCTGATTGATTCATTTTGTTGTTAGAGGTGCCAAGTGCTATCAAATACCATTGCAGTTGTGAAAGGAATCTCTTAACACTGAATCTGTGGAATTAATGACCCATTCCAGACAGGGTTCTGAACCATAGTATCGATGAGTAACACTGACATTCAGTGAGAACTATTCATATTGTAGAGGCCATACTATGCTTTTCAATGTTTTTATATAACATGCATACTTACTAACCGTTTACATTAACTTTGTTTAGTGCTTAGTTGGACAAGTCTAGATCGCGATTGAATTTTTAAGTCTTTGAAATGAATCTGATGTCAATGGCAAAAATTTTAAAATCTGAGGCTTTGCTAGTGTCTAGTCTGCCATCATGAACATCGACTCGCTGCGTTCTAGGGCTCTACTTTGGTTTTCTCTTTACTGATCTGGTTCGTCTGAGAGTAAATAAAATGATAACTGAATGCATAATGTTCTGAGAATTATTTTAATGTACAGAACCTTTCAACTGTGCCACATCATTAAGTTTATGACTAACTGTCCTCTTAGGTGAATGATTCCATTCCATTCCTGTCCTCTCAAATGGAGAGAAAAACAAGCCCCATGACATCACAGCGTCCAGGGCAGACCAACCAGAATCTCAATACAGGTAACATGTGGCTTAGATCAAAATAGCAGCTTTAGATGAAATCAGGGTTGGAATATCTTGTATCTCATGTCATTTCCTGTTTATGTGTTTTGATTTGGTAAAAGACAAGTTAGACTTCTTAACAAATCTTGATTTAATTTTGTTAATTTACGCTGTTTTTCAAACACTAATGATATTAAATTGTGATAGGGTTTTAGTTTTTTTTAGTAGATCATGACGCTATTTGTTCATTGTGATAATTTGATTTATTCATTATTATTTACAGGACCTATGACCTCAAATAAGAATGACCCACCCAGTGCAGTGGCTAATAGTTATTCTTCGGCCAATGGTTATACATCCTCTTACCAAAGTCATCCCAAAGGGTCCCACACAGCCAATTCGCAGCCATCACAGACCTCCTCATTCCCAGGGCAATATCCGGTGAACCAGTCCTACCCAACAGCTGGCCAGACTCATCAGACTCAGTTTCCAGCCCCTCCCAACACCACCCCTTTCCCCTCAGCACAACAAGCACAATATAACTCAAATTCTTCTCAGAATCAGTTCTCTGGACAAAACCAGTATTCTGTTGGTACTTCAACTATAGCTCACCAGAACCAGTATCCTCCAAGTGGACAGAATAACTATGGAAGTGGTCCATCTCAATATTCAGCTTATCAGAACAATACCTCATTTCCATCTCACCCTCAGACTCAGTCAAACTATCCCTCCAACCAAAATGGAGGTACTGGTGCTGTGTTATACCCTACATCAACTCAGTCGGGTGTTCCTTCATACACAGCTCAGTCAAATTCATATCAATCCCCATCAGCCGGATCTTATCACTCCTCTAGAGACGGCCCCACCAATGTGGCCGTTAGCACACAATCCAATAGTGGTATTTCATTCCCCAGTCAACCTCAGAATTCTAATCTGAAGCCTGTAGTCACACAAAGTAACTCTAGCTTTAACTCACAGAGTTATAATGCCACCCCCACACCAATGCAGCCATCGTCTTTGGCAAACAAATTAGGGGAAGGTCTCTCTAAAATATCTATTAAGGATTCCTCTACTGTCTTGGATGGCCATCAATCATCTCAGGTAAGAAAGTGCTTTGTTTTTAAAAAAAGTTATGTTTATAGATTTGATCTTTTGGCAAATGTTTAATTTTTCATCAGCTATGTGATTGTCATAGATATGCTTTTCTAAAGCCTAGAAGAAAAGGGACTTCTCACATATAACTTTTCTGGGGCTCAAATTCAATTTGTGAATTTTGCATCAAAATCTTTTCTTGGAGCATTTTCTTTTTATCTTAGGTTTTTTAGACATTACGTGTGTTTTGGGGTTGTCATACAATCTTAAAACCCCCCGCGGGGACCCGGGGTGGTAAAATTAATAGGTCCTCTGTTCATCAACATGGCGTGGAGCCGTGTGGCAGGCGCTGAAATGACCTACCTGTGTCGATAGAGCCCTAAAACAATCATAAAATCATAATAGTATTATCTTTCTTTCTTTCTTATCCAATTCCCTTTTTTACCACTACAGTGTAGGGCCAGCACTATGGGCCTAGATTTCTCTGGATCAAGATATTAAGCCAAGCAGGTGATCAACCCACTGTGATATAATAGTATTATGTGTGTACAAATGTGCGAGGTGGGTAATAGCGGAGCGAGACGTGTGAGATAAATGTGTTTACACTGTGTATGTTACAGCCTGTGATTTGGTAGAAGAGCATATAATATAAACCCCAAAATGATGGGAAATAGTAAGATGAATGGTCGGTTCAAATGAATGATAAAAGACACCCTACCAGTGGAACACATCTAGATAGTATATAAAGGCTCTACTATAAAACAGTTTGTCACATTTACATGGGTTCATGATCACAGGCTACAGCTGGCTTGCCGGCCAAATGAACTTGTCAGCATTGACTTGCCAGCCAATTGAACTTGTCAGCATTGACTTGTCGGCCACTTTAACTTGTCAGCATTGACTTGCCGGCCAAATGAACTTGTCAGTATTGACTTGCCGGCCACTTTAACTGGTCAGCATTGACTTGCCGGCCACTTGAACTTGTCAGCATTGACTTGTCGGCCACTTTAACTTGTGAGTATTGATTTGCCGGCCAAATGAACTTGTCAGCATTGACTTGCCGGCCAAATGAACTTGTCAGTATTGACTTGCCGGCCACTTTAACTTGTCAGCATTGACTTGTCGGCCACTTTAACTTGTCAGTATTGACTTGCCGGCCACTTTAACTTGTCAGCATTGACTTGCCGGCCACTTTAACCTGTCAGTATTGACTTGCCGGCCACTTGAACTTGTCAGCATTGACTTGCCGGCCAAATGAACTTGTCAGCATTGACTTGCCGGCCACTTGAACTTGTCAGCATTGACTTGCCGGCCACTTGAACTTGTCAGCATTGACTTGCCGGCCAAATGAACTTGTCAGCATTGATTTGCCGGCCAAACTGATTGACCGTCAAGCTGTCTTGCGAAGTGTATAGATAAAGAGCTTACCTATACATACGTTAAGCTCCTTGGTAGAGATATACAAATCTCTAGTTTATCATCATAGCCCACTGTCCGCCAGTCTCCAGATAAAGTGCATGGTGCCATTGGCTAACAAAGGTGCGGTTTGGTGCAGAAGTGTGCCCACTGTCTTCCAAATATGTTGCCTAGCTGCGAAACGTTACCTTCTGGAGAAACAGTGGTTAGCATGGAAGAACCTTAAATGTCTGTGCAAGATCCACGGTTCGTCCCTTGGTTGGCTCGTAAGATCCTTAAATTTCCACCAGTGGAAGCATTAAAAAATCTGCGGTGGGTTATGTTGTTGATTTCAAAATGTCCGCCTGCCTTACATAATACACAGGCGAGTACACAACCAGATATCTGGCCATGTTTATACCTCTATCTACCATGCTTTCGCATGCAGCACACTCGCATAACATTGTATGCCTGATTGTAGGTATATAACAAGTGTTTGTGTGCGTGTGTGAGAGAGAGTGTAAAAGTTAGGTACCTTTTCTGTTTGAAATTGGATAGAGAGAACAAGTGGGTGGTTAGAGGACGCTGCTGGTAGGGTCTTGTCTCTTGATTGTTCAACGTTTTACCATTTGCTACCTAATTGAAGTCAACGAGAGAGAAACGAACGTGGGGTTCACAATGGGTGTTGACGGGCACTGTAGGTAAGGTCTGTCTCCCGGGAACCTGCCCTTTCTTTGCTTGCTCCGTGTGGCTGTATTCTAAAAACAACAGACTTAAACACACACACACGCGCGCATAGATAACTTTCTTTCTTATCCAATTCCCTTTTACCATTACAGTGTAGGGCCAGCACAATGAGTCTTGATTTCTCTGAATCGAGATATTAAGCCAAGCAGGTGATCAACTCACTGTGGTAATTTTGCCCAGACAGCGGCCTTGCGGCCTACTCTTATTGATTTTTAACTGCCAAGGGTTCTTTAACGTGCACACAGGACCTCTGAGTTTTATCGCCCGTCTCCAATAGGACTCGATTCTTTTATCCCACCTTCCTGAATAGGATCAGTGTCGCTGCCAGGAATCGAGCTTGGTACCTTTCGCGTCAGAGGTGAGAACTGTAACTCTGTGCCACTGGGACCCCCAATCCCCACTATGCTATGACGCGTAAAAGTCTTGCACGAGCATACACTTCAGCTTTGTCACTCAAAAATTCATGCTGCAGCCGTGTTTTCACAGTATATACGTAGCTAGGTGTAGACACTTGATAACTTTTCCATTGACTGATCTCTCTAGACACGCTGTGACAGTAGCTGCAAAGCAAGGGTATTGCAGGATAGCAAATAAAGTGTACATCCTCGAGTTGCTTAGTCAAGACAGCGAACCGTGATTGCAACATAGCTAGGCCTTTTCAGAAGGCAAACCTCAGCCTTTCTTTCAGAGGCCTGTCACTAAGACCAGACCTGCCAACCAAAAGTACACAACCCCCGAAAATCGCAATATGAGGCCGCTATCGATAATAGGCACTATGCATCACATTTCTCCAAATGGAGGCCTGACTATATCTGAGAGAGTAGATTGCGTTAAAGGAGCGTTTTATTAGAGGATGCCAAGTTATTGCTAGTATGCTTAATAATGCCTAGTCTGTTACAAGAGAAGCATAATTCTGATCATATCGTGCTGGGAAATAGTAAGACGGTAGTTTAAGCTAACAGAAGGAGGCCCTACCAAAAGCTCCCTCTAACCACCCACTAATGCATAAAGTTAAAGATAATGCTGTGATTAGTTGAAACAATTTACCACAATAAAAATAATCTTTAAAATACTGACTTGTTGACCTCTATGACAATGATAATATTATAGTTTGTTTGTTATCTCTGTGGCGCAGAGGTACGGTTCTTGCCTCGGAAGCGAAAGGTACATGCTTCGATTCCTGGCAGCGCCAGTTATTTTTCAATAAATACTTATTTATTTTTAGATAGATTATTTTTTAAAAAATAATTTTTGGTGAGAACTGATTCCTGTATTTTTTAGTGTAACTATATTGGGCTGTGAAGGGGTTAATATTGAAACAGCAGCAGAGATATTTTTATTCTATACGATTGCTTGTTTTCGGTTATTACATTAATGCCTTACTTTTACTTATTTGAGGGGGAAAAAAGAGAATCACAACAATTTATGAATAAAGAAAAAAGATTAAAGTTTCTTGTGATTTTAGAAATACCCACTTATACATATGTCATGTTATCACATTGTGACTGGCTGTAATTTGACTATTTGTCCTTATATCATTATTATTGCATGGTTAATGATGGTTGGTTTTATTTGTAATCCCTCAGTACGAGCATACTCCATCAGCTGCCAGTGTCCCAACAAGTGTAAGCCTACCGTCCGCTTCTGGCTCAGCATCCTTGTCTACTGGCACTAACACAATCTTATCCACATCAACTGTTACATCTGTTTCGTCCAATTCAAGGGTTGCTTCCATGCCTTCCACTTGTAAATATACAACTTTTTTCAATACATTGATAATAGAACTATGAAAACCTTAAGTAACTGTGGTTTGCAATTTTGGAATATATATGGAAATCGCCTTTATGGGGTGAATGAGTGAAATTCCAGGGATTTCTTAAAAATGGAATAATTATGGTTAAAGAGGGATGTGCCATGGTTGAATAGTTAATTTTTTTCATGAACTCCCCTGGTGACACATTTTGAACTGTGTTGTGAAACGGAAGTTTTAGTTTAATGGCTAGTTTTTCACTTTTCTTTAAATTTTTTATTTGTGACTTTAAACAATGAATTATTCTGTTACAAAACTATATAAAATGTTAACACAATAGTATATTGAATATTGAAAACAACTAAAGGAATGCAAATATTTGCAAACTTAATGATGTATGTCAAACTAGAAATTAAATGATAGAACAGTCACACTCCTTATCTTCTTGGATTTACTTTTATGATTAACAATGCATTTATTGAAATATGCCTTGCAACATGTCTAACGATTGATCAGGCCCAGTGTTGTTTTCTTTCTGAGGATTATTTTAAGCTTTTTCAAGGTTCTGAAAGCATTTATTTGGATTTCACTATCCTTCACAAGAGAGTTTATTCACAACTTGATAACTTCTTTGTCTGCAAACAGTACAAGGTAGTGCTGATAATGTTGCAGCAATTTGGAATACTTGACACAGAATAATGCTGTAAGCAATTTTTTTCCAAAATACACATATTTCAAAATGATTTCATCATTGACAAAAGTTGCCCTTTTTTTCTATAGCAGGCAAAGCTCCCCCTAACCTTCCTCCTGGAGTACCGTTGATGGGACAGTACATCATGGGTCAAAGTACGATTCCGCCGTTCTATGTAAGATCCTCATGAGTTTCATCGTCTTATATATTTTAAAGTAGTTTTAATGACAATGCTGTTATTTGTCATAGACTTGCATTATACAATATTAATTTGTTTGTTTGATCAAGCCCCATTAATACCATAGAGCAGTGTTGGGGCCAGCCCTTTGTTCACAACACCTGCCATAAATGCAGATACCTCGACCACCAAACTTTGACTGAACACAGAGCCGGAAACTATTTTACTATGCTTAGAAAAAAGAGGATCTAGAGTAATAAAAGGATGTCACTTAATAGGGATTGGCATATCAAGCATAAACCTTACACCGAAAAGGTCATTAACAAAGAAAGAAAGATTATGTAGAAACTTTGGCCCACTGTCTATAAACTTTAATCTGAAGTTGGGTTTTACATTAACTCTCCAGAGTGTTCAGCCACCCTTGTATGGTTATGAAGATGTGCAGCTTCTGCAGCAAAGGATGCCAATGGTAAGTATGTCTTTACATCCTTATGATTTTTTATTTTTTATTTCAAAGTAAACTGTATTTGTCCCTTTTGAGAAATTAGGCATTTTACAATGGTGGACAGAAAATCAATCATAAATACATTACACATAGACATATTACATACCATTGATGGGTCGTCCCAGTTCAGTGCCCCGTGAGCTAGGGCGAAGTGTCTTGCTCAAGGATACGGTAGGATTCAAATCAGTATAGTTTTGATTAAGGGGGTCCCAGTGGCGCAGAGTTACAGTTCTTGCCTCTGAAGTGAAAGGTACATGGTTCGATTCCCGGCAGCGTCAGGTATTTTTCAATAAATACTACCACGACCACCACTGTCACTACTACCACCAACACTGTCACTACTACCACCACTACCACTGTCACCACCACTACTACTACCATCACCACCACTGTCACCACTACTACTACCATCACTGTCACCACTACTACTATCACTGTCACTACTACTACCACCACCACTGTCAACACTACGACAACTACTACTACTCATGAAACCATGTATTTTCTACTCAAACTTCTAAAGACAATCATGAAAACAGATCACATCAAACTGTTTTTATTCCTTCTTTTTTTTTTTCATATGCCTTCTACATTTTTTATTTCCTCTATTGTTTTCAGCAAACTGGAAGTTTCTATGATGTTAGTGCTTTTCCGGGCCCTGCAGGGTCCACCCTATCCGCAAGTCGTGAGCAACAGCCCCCAATCCCCAATGTTCCTTTTTCAGGTTAGTATCAATAACTTAGACTGCTTTACAGCATTTTTACTCTTTCCCCTGCCTTGTAATGCCCTCATTTCCTCTCACAATTTTTGTTATTTGTGACGTAAAGATTACAGTCGAGTTTACTTATAACGGCCTCAGTTATAACAGGAACTCGGATATAACAGTGACAAATCAAATCCCTGTTTTACATCTCTATAAGTTTAAGTAGCAAGTACCTGTAAATGGGATTCCACCGCTTGTAAAGTTGCAATCCGCCTGAGCTCAATACACAAGCACGCACACACATACACCCATTCGCGAAGATGCGATTGGCATTGTCTCAGTGCTGTACTGTAACATAGTTTAATTGGGTTGGGGTCAAGAGAGTCTAATAGGGGTTAGGGGGAGGGTGGGCTGGATTAGCATGCGGTGCGGCTGTCACTGGCTAGACACAGTGACTCCACGTGTGCTATGATTGTGATGCCAACTGACTGGGACTGGTGTGTTTTGGATATAACGGGGGAAACCTGCTGGTCCCATCAGTCCTGTTATATCCAAGTTTGACTGTACTTTTCATAGTTTGGGGGGGGGGGGGGGATGATACTTCCTCTGCATTTGAATAAATTTCATATTGTATTAATGGTAAAGAATATTATCTACTTTAACTTTTAAGCAAATATTACAACATTATCATTGCTTGACAATTTGCATTTGACTGTCCTAAATTCTTTTCAGGGACATCAGACACAAAGATGACTCGAGTTGATGCCCAGAGTCCAAATGCAGCCAGCCAACCCCAGAGTGCCCATTCAGCAGCCCAGCAGCCACTGTTCAATTTTCACTATGGTTACTACTATCCTTCCATGTTCCCTGGGGCAGCTGGTCTACAATACCCAGCTGTTTACCCTGTAAGTTGAATACAGACTGACATGTTCTTAAATAGTTTTTATCAATTAGAATCAGCGCCTTCACTTGTGTGGCAAAATCTGCTCAGTTCTCGTATAGCTGGGGGGATTTACGACCAAGGCAACATTAAATATTGTTACAGCTAAAAATATGATGCTTATTGTGCCATTCAAGGTTCGGGCACAGTGGGCTGATCCTGTGCATGCCATATCTACCTGATCCAGAGTTTTTCCAGCACTGTGTTCAGCAATGCGGGACATAGAGCTGGCAGCAACACTGTTTAGCAGTATTATGCGGTTGGATAACAAAACAATTAGAAGGAAGGGATACTGCGAACTTGATATTAAATCATGACACTTTTCTGTCTCTGAGGCATCCTTAGACAATGAAAAAGGAAAGAACGTTTGATGCTTGATGTAAATGTGAATACCGGATTCAGAGGTTTAACGCTGTGTATGAAGCTAGATATGATTTTCTGTTGACATATATTCTTCAGTTTCTCTTTTCACTCTCTTTATTAATTGTATTCAGGAAATTGCTTTCCACCAGGATATCGATCGCAAACCAATCAACTCGAAACTACAGTCGACTCCGCTTAATCGCAACTTTTTCCAGGAAATGAAATTCATTCTTTCTTTCTTTATCAATAACCTTTTAGTACCTTTCGGTGTAAGGTGAAATGGAATTAATTCTATGTAAAAGTCACTGGTTAGTCGCAACTCTTTTCGGATAATCTCAAAGCCGGCCACACCTTGCCTCACATTTTTGGTTGTCTTTTTTTCTGCTTTCACACTTTGCTAAACGATGATCGCATGTCTCCATTGTCATTAGCTAACAAGCGTAATGATACAATAGCCGTACACTGATTGTGGGTCTACCAGAAGCTGCAGTCGCCTTTGTTCAATCATCAAGTGGCACCCCTAGCCCACAAGGCATGACGGCACGCAATCAAGAGTTTCGGCCTTCTTGCTAGGAACAAAACAAACTGTAATCAGGCCAGTTTGATCACATGATAAATAGAGGCATTCTGTTTATATTTTTAGACCATGTGGGGAAATGGTCACAAAGAAAAATAGCCGATGGGAAATGGTCCAAACTCTTGAGAGCTGATTGGTTTGTTTTTATCTTTCACTTAGGTAGTATTATTGTCTGTTGTATTAACAATTGACTTTTCTATCCCTCTCGCTCTTTGTAGATTCCTCCAGTGACAAATGCTGCTGCTCATCCTGGAACTACATCTACCACACAGTTTCAGAAATCATATCCATCTCATGTATACACAACTAAAGGTAAGCTAAATATGAATCATAAGTAGTTGTGTGTGGACTTTTTTAAATGTTGAATTTGATGACAAACCGTGTGGTTGAAATGATTGGGATAAAGTAGATTCTTGGATTACTAACGCCTTTTTTTCCACTTCTGCCGTTTTGTTTTTTCTAACCTGGAATGTGTTTTTTTTCCCTTATAAATCTTTTGACACGTTTTGTCTCATCATTGGACCTGCTAAAAAGTTTGGTGCTAATGATTCCATTTGTCATTTACTTACATCACATTCGAGTTGAAAATAGAAGTGTCAAAATTGTAGTAAGAGTGTTTAAGAAAATATCATGATTTTGTTTTAACTTGAAGGCCCTTGCAATGTTGACAAGAAAGGTAATATATCTCCATGTCATTGGGCTTTCTTTGTCAGTATTTTAAAGATATATTTTGTTGTTGTTTTAATTCCTCCTTCATTAAGTTCTGGCAAGTTCATATTGAGAAAAATGTTGAGAGATGTGGCGGGATTTATCTCATAAAGCTAACATCTCTTTTGTGTTCAATTTTATTTTTCTATCACCCCTTTTGTCAGACTTCTGTCATTGTTCTTTGTCACCACTTTGTCAGACCTACCAACCCATACGATTTTTTAAGCAAAATACTCGGATTTGATTTTTACTTATTTTTCGTCTTGGGAGTACAATTTAGGGGGTCCCAGTGACTCAGAGGTATGGTTCTGGCCTTTAAAGCGAAAGGTACTGGGTTCGAATCCCAGCGGCGACAGCTGTTTTTCTTCATAAAACTCAGTATGAAGGTAACACGAAACTGAAAAAAGAAAGAAAGAACAATGCAAGTGGTAAATCAGTTGTGTTGGATTATTATGAGGTATGAAACGGGCGGAAATTAGCTTGATCCTTACAAAAACAATCGCTGAAACTGAAAGTTAGAAAAAAAACAGAACATTTTAACCGTAATGTCAGAATTTTGGAGGTAAGGTTATGACCTGCCATTTTAAAAGCTGTATTTTTTTTGTCCTTTTCCTGCGATTTTAGGGTCTGTTTGATGTTGGAATGCATTGCATAACAGTCAATTTGGGGAATGTTAATCTGATAGTGATAGAGATTATAATGTACGTAACTCTCTGCGCTGCGCTAAATACATGAAACTTGGCAGAAAACATTTTCATTTTTATGTAGAAAAAAAAAAATCGCCTAATGTGGCAAGATCTGCTCAGTTTCCTTATAGCTGAGGGGTTTACCACCAAGGCAACAGTAAATATTGT
>JARBEQ010086361.1:0-14237 GCA_030265355.1 Tritonia tetraquetra | reverse complement strand
GACTCTTTCAAGTCCAAACTTAAACATTTCTTTTTTATATCCACCTATTCATGATGAAATTGATATTGTATTATTATTATATGTCTTATGAATTGTTTGTGAAACTACTTGATTTTAAACATAGTGCCACTCTGTGTATATTATATATATATATACCTTATGAATGTTAGAAATACTTTTACACATGTGAAGTGCATTGAGCATTACCCAGTTTTGAAAATGCGCTTTAGAAATGTTATTTATTATTATTATTAGTTAGCAGATAGCAAAAAAGGAGATTGGCTAAGAAAATTCTTTTAAAATCTCCATAAATACTATCTTCTTACTTTCCATTTGATATGTGATCAGCAAGAAAAGTCAGTCGTTTGTACAAGTTCCCTTGGTATGGTATTTTGGATCCATCTTTCACAGCCTCCCTTATTTTCTTGCATATTGCATTGAAGTAATCTCTCATATTTTTCCATTTCAGTCTACACTGTTCATCTTGAGGAGGAGAAAAACGAATGAGGATTAAAATTTGTAAGCACTAAAAGTAAAACTAAACAGCAGCAATGTGCATGCAATCTCTAACAATATTCATGCTTTATAAAAGTAAAAGTCAAATAAAAGCTTCACAATTCTTACTTTTACATGACATTACAATGTTGGCATTTCTTGTTCATTCAAATATTCGTTCTAAAGATTCTTCAGTCAAGAGCCTTCAACTTCAAGGCTGGACTGGATGTATTTTGGTCATGCAAAGGACAGCTAGACGTCTATACCCTACAGTATGAAACAAACGAATTGTTACGGCCATTTCCCTTTAACAAATGCATGGTGCTACTTAGGCCAGCATAATGTTCGGCCCCATAGCTATAGCCGTTTACCATTCTTGGACATGAAAGGGGTGTAATTAATAACTAACTTTGTTACTCATACATTGATATCTAACATAAAATAATATTTTTTCACCAAGAACAAACAATCAAAGGGCGCCTTTGCCGCTAATATTAGTTCTTAGCCATCATCGTCATCACGTGTATGTACTTAGCTACTTCAGCATCTTGTCTTATCCTAATTGAAAAACCACACTATACCCCCAAGAAATGCCGTGGCCAGCTCTATGTCCATCATTGCTGAACACAGCTGGAAAAAAACTCTGGATCAGGTAGATAAGGCAAGCAGGTGATCAGTCCACTGCGCCCCGACCCGAAACTTGAATGGCACAATGGGCGTCACATTTTTAGGTGTTGCCCAAGTTTTGGTCGTGACAATATTTATTGTTGCCTTGGTGGTAAACCCCTCAGAGCTATAACAAGAAGAAAACTGAGCAGCTCTTGCCACTATCTGTTTGACATACAATTCGTCTATCATCAAGTGTGCTTGGGCTTGGTGAGTTTCTCTGTTTTACTTCATAATGTACCTTTTATCAAGATTCCGTTTAATTCCAAATTGGTTCATTTTTCACAACGCAACGCCTACAGAATTTTTACGGAACACGGGAGTGAGATTAGGAAGGAAGTATCGATACCTGAAAGTGATTACCTTGATTTTACCTTAGATTGCTTTGTTTTACCTGCGTGAAAAGAAAACACATTCAGAACACTTGGTGCTAGATTTTGAATAGATATTAACACACCAAAACGCCTTTACCAAGCCGCGAAACAAATGTAAGAATGATTTAGAAGCACTGTCTCTAATTGTCTTTTAGTCTCACGGGTAGAAAGTTGAAGATCAATAATTCACATTTCTATAATTTCTGTTTAACTTGATGAAAAGTTAAAAGCACATTAAAGATATCAATTTCACCACCCGAAATACTTACGATCCAGCCCGTTCACACTCATTTTCTCGGCTATTCTTTGCCATGTATTCTTCAGTAGTGTCTTATTTCCATAGTTTTCCGCTGTACTGTCATAAATATGAGGATTATCATACACGAGAGAAATCAGTGTATTTTGTTGTTCATAACTCAGTTTATTATAACTTCTACCCTCTTGAGACATTTTGACAATGTCTTGCGACATTTAAAAAATAAATAATTCACAAGATTATTTTCTTAGCGATCAACTTGTAAGCGACAGGGGCGGAAATAAACGCTCCACTGGATGAACGTTTCTGTGCACTTCCGACTTCCGACACGCGCGTTGACACGCCTGTACACACTGGATAATTTTACAGGTAGGACTAATCTGACTCAACATAATTATTGTCATAAAACGCTTTGCTTGTGTACCTACGTCATGTAGACGTCTTGGCTAAACATGATTTAGGACAGCTGTTATGTTTAATTTTTAAGCTGGAAAAGTTATGCATCCAAGGATTTCAGACAAGCACGTGGTCAGCCCATTTGCCCATCATCCTTTACTGGCATCATGAGCAACACACTGGACAGTATTGATAATAAAATAAGGCAAAAAAAATTAAATTACACTGTCCTTGTGATCACCTCCTCAGCCACAGTAGAAACTAGGAAAATTTGCCACGATAAAAGTGACAAGATATGATATTAGTATATCAATAGCAGATAGCAACAAGAACAATTGTTGTAATCCGAAGTTATGTCGGCTCTGATTTGATAAAATGCAAAAGCATTTAAAGATGGTCCAAAACAGATGTATAGCTTAGCGGATTTGCTTTGATGTTTTGCTTTTTTTCTTTTCTCCACAGAATTCGAACTATTTGTTCTAGCCACAAAGTTCTATAAAGTTTATACTTCCATTGTTCTAGCTCACTGTTTTCTCCCGTCGAGATAATTGTAATGGGAGTTTATGCTGTATAAACACCGCTGATCGGTCATTCATTTTGATTGGATCGTTAGTGCTGAGTGTACAAGGGAAGCAGTGACGAATGACGAGAAAAACTACGTACCTATTTTCTATTTCTGTCCAGGCTGGAAATATTCTAACGCATTTTTCATTCAAGTTTCATCAGATTATTGAACTATAAATTCGTACTGTCCAGAATATTTCAGACACTCCGCGATTATTTTAGTCTACCTGGCTAACAAGTTCATAATTTACGGCACTTCATAAGGACTCCTTTTCTTCCGATCCAGAACCTGTATTTTTTCCTACCTTTTACTTTTATGTTCACCGTCCAGAGATCACAGAGGAAGAAACAGTGTTTTATCGGAAACCTATTGGATAAGCTGAATTGTCATAAGACCCTAAAGTTGTGTCATAATCATAAAAAGACACTTTGAAAATGTCTCGTGCCAAGATGCATCTCAACACCTTTTTCATTCTCAGCACAGTCGCTTTTGTTGCAGGTAAAAGAAATATTTTTTTTAACATGATCTGACTAAGATTTAAATTATTATTATTATTAGGGCTTGATGATACTAAAATTAACTTTGGGTTCACTATTACTCACAGCAACATTTGCCAAACATTTCTACATTTTTGGCATCGAACACTAGAATTGAATTTAGATCCTAGCGTAGCTCTAGTCTAAATTTATTGTAGACCCTAGTACTGTTAAATCAAAGATTTAAACATAAAGATAAAAACAACTGAGACTGAGCTCCTCATTTCACTATATAATGAGGGAGGACAAAACAAGAGTTGTCCCCTTGGATTGATGTAGTATTTTTCACTAAAAAAAGGTGCTTGACTCCTTTAGTCCTACTCACGACCGTTTCGCAAATTTTGACAGAAAAGGCAATAGCAAAGTATTTTGAATCAAACATATAAGGAAACAACGCTCTCTTGCTGACCTCTGTAAAAATGCTTGATTTGTTTATCTTATTATTGACGATCATTGGTTAAATGGTTAAGAGTTCAACAATTGATTGAGATAAATAAGGTTTGAGTTTGATATTTTTTATTATTGAAAGTAAGATTTGGTTGTCTTGTTTACTTTCAGCTGCATTTAATGACTACCAAAAAGTCCTCTTATCAGATGTGAAGGTTATTACCCTGCATCAAGGAAAAATGACAAATGCCCGCAGATCCTCACCAGTGCCACAAGTAAGATTTTTTTTTTTTAGTTTAGTTTTAGTATTATAGTTATAGCCTGTCTATTTGTTAATATTTATGTTTCAGTTTCACTTACATTTAGTCGTTTCTGATTGTTTTGTTTTTTTATTATAGGAATAACTTTGCTGAGTACCAGGAAAACTTTATACTAGGACTGATCTTGAAAATACACTCAGAAATGGAGTATCTAGACGATAAACTGTTAAAGTATCAATTGAATCAAAGTGTTAGACTAGGAAGAAGTGTACAGGACCATACACTCTGGCAGTTAAGTGAAGCAACATATAGAGATATGAATATATAACAAAGTACATGCTTGCTTTATTGATCTACAAAAGGCACTTGATTCTGCTAAAAGTAAAAGTACAAGGAAAGAGTTGCGGAAAAATCTATTTATGTGTTAATCTTAAAATAAAAAGTACTGTCAAGATTGCAGGTAAAATAACAAATCAGTTCAAAATAGATGTAGGCGTTAGACAGGGTTACATCCTTAGTCCGCGTTAGACAAGGTTGCATCCTTAGTCCATTGTTGTTTATAATACTAATGGATTTGATTCAAAGCAATGCAGAGGTATGACGCCCTTAAAAGTAGGAAAGTTCAAATTAAAATCAGTTCAGCTAGTAATGTTATTTGCGGATGACTTAGTGATATTTGGAAAAAAACGAGATCTACAGCACAACATATACTCAACAGGTCTGAAAATAAATTCAAAGAAAATGACAATGCTAATTAGTAGAGAACCAAATAAACATGAAATCAAACCAGAAGGAGATGTATTGAACAGGTTGATAGCTATGTATACCTAGGAGTAATGATCAAGTCAAATGGTAGTCTGAAAGAAGAAATAAACCAGAGAATTAGCAAAGCAACAAAGGGTATAGCCAACTTGGAAGTTCTTTTATTGGTAAGAAAGAGCTAACAACAACCAAAACAAAGAGGTCAATTTTTAACTCAATTTATTGCCCAATTTTGATAGGGAAGTGAATCATGGACAGTAGACAGAGATAAAAGCAAACTAGAAATGATATTCCTGAGAAGATCAAAGGCAAAACAAGGAGAGATATAATTAGAAAGACTATGATTAGGGAAGAAGTACAGTCTGGAAATAGATAAAAATCAATTAAGATGAACAGAATGAAAGAAAGCAGAATTCCTAAACAAATACTATAATCTGAAGAGCAAGAAAAATGACATAGCGGTAGACGAAAGAAAATGTATCAGGATGCAGTTTTATAAATGATCACGCATAAACCTTTCATTGATAAAGAAAGAAGAAGATGGAAGAGTTTCTGTCATCTTAATTATTATAGATAATCATTCTTATTTTTATTATTTTGTAACAGTTGAAATGTGTTGGAGGATCTGCACAGCATAAATTTCAACCCAAAGTGGTACAGTGTATCAATCAAGGCTCAGATGGCTATGACATTCAGGTAATTTTTACAGTAAACTTGAATATGTATTTACCAAACCCCTTATAAAGAGTTAATTTACTAGTGAACTAGGACAGTTTGTTGTCTTCATACTCTGGGTCATGACTTATTTCTCATTTACTTTGTATCCTTCTGTTGGCGAATCTATCTCTTGAATTTAATTGAAAAACCATGCTTTCAAATTGGCTGTGGCTTGATGTCAGAACCACGCAATATCATCCATCCATCCATTCTGATCTATTTAATATTAAAACATGTTATTAGTTATGATAAATAGTACAGCCTTTGGCGGTGATGCTTGAAGTGTAGTAATAGTAATTTGCTAGCCAAGTTAAATGTTTTTCTAATTTTCCATTTCATGAATTCTCACTTTATTTTAACCTGTCTTGTTCTTTCTTCACCTCCACCCCTCTAATTGTGGTTACAGTGGGAATGTAAGACAGATATGGACAACTCCTATCGTTTTGGACATGTTGAAGTATCATGTGAAGGATATGACTATCCCAATGACCCATTTGTTTTGAAGGGATCCTGTGGGGTGAGCAACATTTAAAAAAAATAATGTGACACAAAACTGATGTTCAGCAAATTTGCTTGTATTGTAATGGAATGTTGGTCTGATCTATCGTGCTTTATATGAGTTAAAAGTTGTTAGTTTTATGCCCTTGGCAACGCATTATAAGTCATATCTAACGAGGGTATCATGTTTTATAACATATCATTTATTTTTTGTGTTGTAAATGGCCTATTTTGAAGCCCTTTCTTAAAATCTATTCTTACCGTTTGTTTATACAATATAGAGTTTTAAAATGTTTGATGTAGATAAGACATTTTTGGCTTTATTTCTGTCCATTGTTTTTTATGCTATTATTACGTTCAAAATTTTATTTTTTGTTTCTTGGTGGGTTTTTTAATCGTATATCGTCAGCGTTACATTTACTATTATTATTAATTGTTATCCTAGTAGTAGTAAGGTACTTATGGAATTGTTTTTCCTTTGGTATTTTTCCAGCTTGAGTATACAATAGACTTTACAGAGGAAGGCTCAAGGAAAGAAAGACAGCGCAATGGAGGTAGTTACTCTCATTACGATAACAGGTAAGAGGATATTTTTATGAAGGAAGCGTTATAGACACACATGTGATAAGTACTGTTTTACATGTAGACAAATTATGACAGACTGATTCACAGGTAGCGTTCTTTACGACTTGCCAATGATAGGAATAGGAGAAAGAGTGGGTGGCTGGATGTCTGCAATTTGCAAATCATGCTGAGTCGAACTCTTTACTGCACACAAAGGATAAAAAGGACTAGCTCTGTGTCTATAACGCTAGGTATACATTATAGGCACACATAACCACTTCCTTCATATAAGATAGCACTCCCTTAGTCTTCATTTGTTGACTGATGTGAGGTGTATGCAGCGCTGATGTTTTTCTCATAAGATATTATGAAGACAGCACTGTTGATGTCCTGCAGTGCTCATGCATTTTGGTTTGGTATCTTTGGATATATTGAGGTCTCCTTATATGTTTTAACTCTTTTAAATCATCTTATATACATATTGTATGCTCTTGACATTCAAGTTTTATTTTTTCCTACACATTGTGATGTGTCATTATGCTTCACTCTCATCTTTACTATAACAAAATCACCATTTGACTGATGCATTTACTGTTTATTATTATGTCACTTGCCTTATCTCATATGGTTTTAAAATTCAACCAAATTATTTTTAAAATTTTCTGTAGCCATCAATCAGAGGGTGGAATTGGAGGTTTGTTTGTGTTTGCCGGCATTCTGTTTGCAATATATGTCATCTACAAGACTTGCCTAGCTTCACAGACCAGAGACTATCAAACACAATATGGCAATGCCACTCCTACAGCTCCACCAGAACCTCCCTCTTATGGATTCAAGCCTGAATATATGCCAGGTCAAGGTAAGTCTTAGTTCAATGAAAGATTGAGGTAGAGAAGAAAGAACAGTGCCAATAGCTCTACTATATCTCCAACGTATAAAAAAAATAAGGGTTTTCAAGAAGTTGCAATAGAGAGGAGTGGATGAAGTTTATTCGTTTTAGATAATCCTGACACCAAGAGGTAAAATAGGAAATGATAATAGAAGACGGGGGTTTTCAATGGAACTAAGTGATTTCATTTTTTCACTGTATTGTTGATAGATATCTATAATAGATATTGGCCCAGGGGCTTTGTGGCTTAGCAGTAACGCTTTCACTTCTTGAGCAGAAGGTATTAGGTTCGAATCACAGTGGCGTCGTTGGGATTTTTCCTTTGAACTTTCTTGGATTTCATGGCTTTTGATCCTGTGGATTACCATGGAATCAAGTCCTAACCAAGATGGACTAGAAGTTGGAGTTCCTGCCTTTGATATGACCTTTAATGTGTTGCCAAGGATGTAAAAGTAAAACTAACCACTTGAAACTTTTAAATGTTCAGATGTTGCACACACAATAAAACACATCCTTTAGTAAGTCATTTTTTATACCAGGGCACATTTTGACAAAATCTTGTACTAATATTTGATATCAATATGTAATTAATAGCCTTGTTTCTCCTTTTAAATGATAGCCTCTATCATATAGAATCTAGTTCACTTTATCATGCAGGTCTCATATTTTGGATCTAATTAGAATCCTTTTATAGTATTTATTGGTATCGCCATATTTTCTTCTAACCAAGGGCTTAGTCTCTCTCCTCTCAAAATAAGTAAAAAATTTGTCCTCAATTTCACTTTTGTTTGATTTATTTATTTAAATCTAGGTGCACCACCTCCCTATGCTCCACCTTCTTATGAGAGTAGCACAGGCTACACAAGCAATCCGGGCTACACAAGCAATCCAGCCTATGATAGACACCAAGGCACCCAAGGAAATGGGGGTGGCTTTTGGACTGGGGCAGCTACAGGTGGTTTGTTTGGCTATTTATTGGGTCAGAATAGAGGTCAAGGCCACGGCTACAATAGAGGGTGGGGTGTCCCTCAACAGCATTATGGATCTGGTGGTGGCTGGGGATTTGCTTCCTCTCCAAGATCTTCTAGAAGTTCCTCTTCATCTAGTTCCTCAGGCTCCAGGATGACATCAGGGTTTGGTGGTACTTCAAGAAGGTGAACATGTATTGGTAACATTTCTTGTTACTTTCCTTTTACATGTTTGCATGTAAGAGTATGAGTGTCTGTATATATTATGTGAGGAAGGTTCCTGCCTTAACACTTTCCGTCACTTTGCGCCAATTGGCGAGTAACTGGATTTTTTCCTTGTTATCACATCACACCTGATTGGCGAGCAAAAGATAACTCTCCCTTACTTGTACTTTACCCAAGGAAACGCTGTATTATTCAGACATACGCAGTCACTACTCTTTATGCTGGGTTTATCTATCGGTTTTGATCAAATCAAGTGATTTTTTGGGGTCATTTGTTCTCATTTTTACCCCCTTTTTATCGATCTCGGCACTAATCAATGTTAAGGTGTTTTTATCTGGCTTTCGCGTAAAAACACTTCAAATAATCTGATTTTATGTGCAAGTCTAATGCCTAGACTTAGCTTTTCTGATCAATTCAAATCAGGTCTATTTTTAATTGAGATTCCCGTGGATCATAGATAGTTGGTAATTTAATTGCAAAATTTCTCTCTCATAGTAATCTTCAAGTAGTTATAATGATAATAATGATAAAATTTATTTGTATAGCGCCTTATGTTGAAACCCCAAGACGCTAAACAATAGTCTGACGCACTCCACATCCATACTACTTACACATCCATATCCTGCATTATATACATTAAGAACATGCAACTGTTATATTTTATAATCTATCCTGAAATCCATTATATTCTTTTCAAAATGTTGTACAAAGATGTCTACAACAAGAATTAATATATAAGTTACTTGCTTCACTGAAAATTTGGTGCAGTTTTAGGAAGAAACCAATGAGCAATTGATAATGTTAGGACACTACCCTCCTTATTTCCCTGGTGCCACTTCTGTGACCTGAAGGGACAATCACTGCTTGGGGCATGTGACGGAAAGTGTTACATTTTTGAATGTGTTGATGAGGTAAAGGTTAGAAATGTACATAGCTGCCTTATAGAAGAATGTGGTATTATGATTATGGCTGTGATGTGAAAAAGGGGGGTTGGGGGAGTGAAATGGGTTGTTATATTTTTTTATTTTTTTTTCTTCAAATATAATACGGTCCTGAATATTTGTTACAGTTGTATTTGAAGACTATACTTCACAAGTTTTGAGAGAATACATACGTATCTGCATTTCCTTCATGTTTTATGAAAAGCTACGTTCATCTCATGTTTTGAAAGTGAAAGGCATAATAGATCTGCTTTGGGAATTTGGGGTGTTTTATATGTGATGTAATTTATACTTGTTGATGTTTTAAACAGAAAGAGAAATGTTTTAAAAGTTAGTTTGATATACAGGACTTGCAAATTGTGTTATTCTGCATCACTTCTATTTTTAATGGTTTCTATTTGTTAATGCATCTTGTTAGATTTTGGTTGTTTTAAGTCTTTTTAGAGGAACAGCAGAAGGCTTGGTAGGTCTGTTATATTATAATGGAAAAGAAGACTACCAAACAAGTTTTGATTTTTTATTATCAGTGTTGGTCATCAAAAGATTATTGTTGTTGCATTGATAGATGTAATCTGGCCATGAAAAACGACTAGGTGTATTGTTATTTTGCAACATTCTTTTTGAGTAATGAAAGGAGACAGTAACATATGAAATGTTAACTGAATATTTTACTAACTACAGAGTATGAGTGCGATATAATTGTAATATGCAGACAGAATTAATTTTTTGCGAAGAAAGATATTCTTTCAAACTTATTTTCTTATTTCTCTTATTTCTTTACTAGTTGTGTAATGTTTCTCAGTTTTTTAATATCCAATGGGTTGAGAAGTGAATGAATCAAAATGAGGTATTGCATCATTACATGTTATATATATATATATGTCCCTTATTTGTCCAGAATATGATATTACGTATGATATGGCTCTCCATACATCCATGGCTGTCCCGACTAGGGACTGTCATTTCCAGATTATGCATTGAACTCAAGTCTTTCTGTATACCCACCCCGTTATTCTTACTATCTAGCTCTGTGCGACATTCTTTTTCTTTGTATGTTTTAATCAATGTGGGAAAATATATGTAGACCATTTTCATTCCATGTACAACCCACCCGGTTATTCTTATCTTTTTCTTTGCATTTTTTAAATCCATGCTGGGAAATATAACATTACATGTTTGAGGGTATTTATTGGTTTGGGTTTGGTTGTTTTTTTTAGGAGATTAGTGTTGATTTGTGGGTTAGTTGAAATTGTCCTTTTTATTTAATTGTACTCTGGGTTTTAGGTACTTTGTAAAAGTAAAAGATCTTGAATAATGGGAGTAGTCTTTTGTTTACATCTCATTTAGCTGCTTAGTTAGTAAAGGTGACTAATATTTTGTCTCAAGAACCATTATTATAGTATGTCATATATTGTTAACTCTCCCGTAGGGTTGGAAATTGGGACCCTTTTCATATATTATTGGGTAGTCAAGTATTGGGTGTGTTTGATCGAGCCCCATTAACACCACAGAGCAGTGTTGGGGCCAGCCCTATGTCCAGCCTTGAAAGGCACACACGATTGTAGTATTGAGAATGAAGACAAAATGTTAGTTTGTTGGCCAATCCAATACTTCATCCCAGTGATTTTACCTCTTTGTCTGGTATTAATTTATGTGAGTGCAATCTATTATTTATTATTGATGATGTGCATATGTGTATTTTTAACTTTTGTCTGATGCTCCACATAATTTGTCTATCTGTAATGCTCTCCCCTCTAAGGCCTCTTTAAGCCAGCCAAGCTTGTACCTCATAAGTTCAGCGAAATAACTAATTTTCACACCCAGATGATTTTAAAATTCATAATTATTTGTTAACATTCATGATGATAATAGTAATAATAGTGATTAATTTCTTAGCGCCCGATATACACTAAAAGTGCTCATTGGCGCTTAGCAATGGCATAATAACAATGATACATGAAAATGCTAACACTAACACCAATTAATAAAGACATAAAACAAATTAGCATAAAAAGATAACAATAAGCCACAGTCCTGTTACAGATTAAAGGCAAAATGATTCTGTTTTTAAATTTATTTTTTAAAGTGGTCTGTTTTCAGGGCTAGTTTTAGTTCTCAAACTAATTTGTTTCCACAAGCGAGGTGCATAAACAGTAAAAGCTTCATTCACTTCAAACTTTTCATAGATACTCACAGATTATTGAAGTTTAGGTTTAGACAATTTACACAGCACCAGTTCAGTTGTTTACAACTTTTTCCAAAAAAGAAATTCCAAAAGATCGGACAACAAATAACTCACAGGTCATTGGGAAAGTTCCATATAAAACTGTGCAAAGCTAGAGTGAGTAGCCCAATCATGGCCACGGGGCTACGCTAGTGTGTTGTGAAGTCATTTCCAATTTTGTTAGATTGAGTCTGATTGACTGGCACTGAAATGACTTACCTGTGTCGATAGAGCCCTAAAACACCAAAAAATCTGATTGGCTGGGCTTATTCTTGGCATGGCAATGGTCTGGCCACTTACAACACTCTATACATCAGTCTTTTCTAGTTAAAAAAATGTGATCGTTTATTGTAGAAAAATTTACCACACCGAGGCTATGTGACCTGACCGCAGCCAACCATGAGACATAGGCACGGCTGTTTACGAAATTTTAGGGTGTATTCAGCAGATTATGTCTGTGCATGAAGCCCAAGCATATTCCAATCGTGACCAGCAGAACAAATATAGCTGTGCTGTTAGGGTCTGGAAGTGAAGTAAATTCAATGTTGGGGTACGGGGAAGTTACTCTGAATTATTTGGGTTTCTAACTGTCAGAAAATGGAGTTCTCTGGCTGCGGTCAAGCCAGCCATGGTGTGGGCCACTGACTCTAGTCCCTTTGCGAAGATGTACTAAGCATACAGGAATTATCCTCCCATTCATTCAAAAGTTATATCAAGACTCAAATAATTTCATATATTTGAAATTTTCTTTAATTGAAAACTTAAACTTGTACAAAGGTGTGAGATCTGAGAAGTCATAGATAAGTCACCGTCTAAGAAGACCCCAAAATTTTTCAGTTTGTTGGTGACTTGTACTTGATGATGATTTATATTTACTGAAAAATTTTAAGGTGGCAATTTTGCACTGTGGGCTTTGGGATTTTCACAGTGGGTTGATCACCTGCTTGGCTTAATATCTTGATCCAGAGATATCCAGACTCATTGTGCTGGCCCTACACTGTAATGGTAAAAGGGAATTGGATAAGAAAGAAAGAGCTTTGGGAGTTAAGCACAACATGATTTCTGTTTTATCGTCATTTAACTTAAGTCTATTACAATCCATCCAAAATTTTACATTCCGATGAAATGACCTATCTGTGTCGATAGAGCCCTAAAACTACAGCAACAAACAAACAGACTCTAGTCCCTTTGCGAAGATGTACTAAGCATACAGGAATTATCCTCACATTCATTCAAACATCAATTGGCCTGTAAAATAAAACCATACATATCTGCATCGTATTTAATGCCAGTGGCTTCATATAAAGCTAATTAAATCTAAGGACCTCATCCATTGTAAAAATTCATAAATCAACTTCAAAAACTTAACACGAATTTTAAAAATCGTAGAGTCTTTGAAAATTAAGGTAAAAAGATACAATTTTAATTGGGTGCAGACATTTTCTTTCATCTATAATGGAAATAAGATGATATCTTGCTAGTATCAATACTCTGATAGGGACTGTTGTAAATTGGTATGTTGTTTTTAGCGTATCTATCTAGCGATGCTGCAGGTCCTCGGCGGCCAGTTTATTTACATGGTAAAGGTTTGAATTTCACATTTCCATGACATGCCAGAGTATAATAAATCAAAATTCAACTTACGTATTTCTCTTCTGAACATTACGTTTATTATTTTTATTTGTTGTTTTGTTTGTGTGGTGCTCGCATACATGCTATGGTGTGTGTATTATGTATTGTTTTTGTTTTTGTTTCTCGTTAATTTTTCTTTATGTGAAATGTTATTTTTCTCTTACTTGAGTACTGAACGGGGTTTCCGACCACCTTCGGTTTTCTTCATTTTGTGCTTGATTTAATGAGCTTCCACATCCCATTGTTCATTTAAAACGAAGCACAAAAATGACTACTTCGATCCACATTGATTATAAATCAAAAGCGGCCAAAATTTTCGACCTTGTCTAGAAGTGGCCAGACCGGACTGTCTGGGCAACCCGATCACACCTCAATTCTTGTTACTTTATTAAGCAAGGAATAACCTGAAAGAGGGATGTGTAACACTAACAGACAATCCATTTAGTTGTCAATCAATTTCATTATTTATGAATCATTTTATAGATCCTCGCATAAGCAAGTCATAGATTTCCATTCCAGACAATCCGGCCACCCCTCTCAATCACCTCCTGGTCACCTGATCCACAAGTGTAGGGGATTTCCCCCTCTAAATATAACCTACAAGCAGAGACGGCCTACGGTGCTTGGGTTATCAGGGATGTGATGTAATCACTAACTGTTGTTAGTCACTCTTACTTTTTCGTTTGTAAATTAAATATTATTTTACTGCATGCAATGCAATAATACATAAGAGGACGTGGTCTGCCACAGATGACAGATAACTCTGAGGGACTACACCTTAAACGTTGAAAATGAAAGTTAAGTCAGCGGGCGGTTGGCGGGACCCCTTCTGTGGGCCGGGGGGTGCTAAACCGGTCCACACTCTTTCCTTTGTCTTCTCTC
>JARBEQ010086250.1:0-14237 GCA_030265355.1 Tritonia tetraquetra | reverse complement strand
CTCTCTCTCTCTCTCTCTCTCTCTCTCTCTCTCTCTCTCTCTCTCTCTCTCTCTCTCTCTCTCTCTCTTTCTATTGAACACATACTATAGATAATATGTATATTAAAATCTAGATAATAAACTCCGGTAACGATACTGTTCCTCTGTTGCAAATCTGTCAGCTCGTCCCACAAACAAAGGACCATTCAACTTTTTGTTCCCTGAAACGAAAGCTTCGAAGACCAATGAAAGTGGGGGGAAAATCACATGATCAACTAATTATATAAATTATCTTTCCTTTTTGTTTTCCGGTAACCTAAATTTATATATATATATATGAACATCATAGATGGACTCGACCACCAAGGAACTGTAACCCAGGGGTTTATTGTCAGTGACGTCATTTAAAGACCCCGTGGTACCTCAACAATGTCTAAAACGAAAAAAAAAAGATTTTTTTTTTGCAATTTGAGGTTAAAATACGAACACAATCATGTTCGACTCTACTCACGTATTTTCTTGTTTTAATCATATTCATACTACTATCAAAGATGATTCATACATAATTGACAATAATAATAATAATAATAATAATAGCATTTCTAAAGCGCATGATTCATGACTAGGTCACGCACTATGCGCTTTACAGTAACATCGATAGGAGACATACTTCAATCGTTGCTACTATGTTATGAATGACAAAAAAAAAAGAAAAAAGAAACACTCATTAATTCACAGTACGGTCAATTATATAATAACGAATGTGGTAGAATACTGATGGTTTTTCACAACTGGGAAAATTGAAAGTACCATTGTAAAGAAACAACCCAGGAAAAGAATTAGGCTAAATCCTGAAAAATCGAAAGTTGTTCCTGCAGAAAAAGCTTCCTATATAATAAAACTTTCCTAATCTTCTACACTGCTCTCTTTGTTATAATGGCTGGTAATAACGGGAGGCATGGGGGAACCCTTCCATTTATACCAATTCTATGCGACTTTGAATTACCGTAAGGGGTGGTGGTTTGGCCGTCGTTAAAAGGCTGACAAACAGAAACGAATGCAGCTACGGTAATTTTCACATCCGCAGTAAATGGACATTACGTCACCAGCTCTCTCCCCGTTTGCCAACCTTTCTAGATTTCCCCTAGTATGCGTTATAAAAATGTTTTAACACCAGGCAACACTAGTTGCTTTCATAATTACTCCCGCCCTTGACATCAAGCCTCCGACTCCACCACCACCAGCTCACCCACACATCACACGATAAAAGCGGCCATTTGCCATTTACAAAGTTTGAAGCTTTACGCCCGTTTTGGAACACAGAAAAGTCATATCAAATGTGGTTGAGAGGTCCAGGGGGAAAACTGCGCAAGTCGGACCTCCGCATCCAGAGCCAAGTGACTGCATCTCTATTATTTTATTGTCCACCGTCATCTAGGTTAGGCTATGAGGTAGAATCTATCTGACACCATCTAAAGTGTAAAGTTGTACGCGATCACATCAAATAGTGGCGTAAGGGCGATCACATCAAACAGTGGCGTAAGGGCGATCACATCAAACAGTGGCGTAAGGGCAATCATAGAGAGGCGGCCGGATTCTGTCACTTGGTGTGTCGGCGCAGAAAGCTGGAAGAATACTGCTATGTAACATCATTTGATCCACATAAACACCAATTTTCGACCTTGCTCTGCACCGATATGTCTTCTTACCGATTTAGTAGGAATGAATTTTGTATTCCTATCCCGCCGAAAGCATCGTCGTGGGTATAATAGTGTTCACCAGCACCATCGCGCTTCACCGGGCAATATTTTCTCTGCTAATATCTCCAAGGGTATTGACCGTACAAAAAATAATTTGATTTATTTCAATAACAAACAAAAACACTGAAAATTTGCCATTTTTTTACATTTTTTAATTAGGGGATATAAAACAGTGTGCTGCTATTGTACATAATGCCCTATAGGTTCAAAGACGTTGGACAGTTTTGGTAATTTAAAGTCATTAACGGGGTTGCAACCGAGGATGCTTTATCGTCATCATCATCTTCATCATCATCATCACCATCATAGTAGTGGCAGTAGGAACAGCAGCAGCAACAGTAGTAGTAGTAGTAGTATTAGTAGTAGTAGTAGTAGTAGTAGTAGTAGTAGTAGTAGTAGTAGTAGTAGTAGTAGTCGCTTGCACTAGTTCTTCTGTGGTAGCCTACACACTCAAAAAGAACATAAAAAGTAGCGGTCAATGGATGGACGAATACTCGGCGGTTTCTATGAACAACATCCGGGATGATACGCACGATATGCTTGGCACGCATACACGGTCGCCCTAATGTCTGCCACTCACACAGGCAAGCATGACACACTTCATGCAAGTATGAGAGTTATCTTCATGCAAGCATGAGAGTTATCTTCATGCAAGCATGAGAGTTGTCATGCTTGCATGACGAAAACATGGAAGTGTATGGTGAAATTGTACGAAAGTTGTCATGCCGATGCGTCATGCTTGCATGTGAAGACTTATAATACAGCATACGTTTTATTCCTCTTCATTTTTAGCACCTTTCGGTGTAAGGTTACCTTTTTATACCATCACACATTTTATGCATCAGTTTTATTAGCGGTCTACATACAATCCGACGATTGCAAACCATTGATGTAATATTCTGCAAACTACACTTCAAGTTCATATAGAAAATTGACCGAATTGACTTCATTTCATAACATAATATGATGTCTGTGTTTCGTAACATCCTTAAAATTAAACAAGTAAAATATTTGCTGCCTTCATTTGCAAGAAACTGATTGATCCTCACTGGAGTCTTGATTTCTTTTCTTCTTCTAAAACTTGCGTACGTTTCCATCTATTGATTCAAGTCTCACTAAAGCCGCTGTGCCGAAGCTTGCTCTATATTATATTATGTCTGGCCCAAGGAGCTTACCAACAAGATAAGCTCCTTGGTCTGACCTGCAAGTTTTTTTGGGTGATATTTAGAGAAAAGAATAATATACATCGACCTCCTTGGATTTTTTTTCCAAATTTGCGTTACGAATTTTCATTTGACAATTATTTACTGAATAAATTCAAAAGAAACGCGCCCCAATACGTTGAATGGTTATGTAAGAAAAAGTGATTGTGTCTCGACATTGTACCACGTATTCACTTGGTGTTTTGAGTTTATTTTTAGAATATTAAATCTTGCTTGTTTTGTTGCTGACTGACTGTCTCTGTCGGGGCTGTCGTAAATGTTATGAACAGTGAACATTGTTGAAACAGCAGGAGAGAAAGTTCCATCTACTTGTTACAATCATTCGAACAATACTTTAAAAATGTTTTTCTCCAAAAGAAGGCGCTAGCTTGTTCTTTTGATAAACAAGTAGAATACAACTCTGTAATGTAAGATATCTAGACTCTAATCTCTAACTCTAAGTCTAAGACCTAGAGGATTTGAAGACACTACTCTTCTCTAGTCTAGTATCTAGACTGGTCTAGACCTATAGAGTTTTATAGTATGTTATGTTTTAACTTCATAATGTGTTTATCGAGTTTATCGTCCGTCTCCGATAGGACTAGGTTCTTTGATCCCACCTACCTGAATAGGATCAGGGGAGTGGCATTATATATATAGGTTTTCCCCAAGTTTAGTTTCAAGGAGAAAAATACTTGTCGCTGCTGGGAATCGAACCCGGTACCTTCCACTTCAGATGCGAGAACCGTACCTCTGTGCCACTGGGACCCCCGAAATATTATTTATATATATAATGTAATAACAGTCATGCTTTTACTTGAATCTGTTTGCAGTAAATCTGTGAACGAACTGATCCAAATCAATTAGAGATTGAAAATAGAATTATATCCAAGCCACAGCCCATGTGTTGCACATTGATGGTACCATGAAATTACAGGCAGACCGTCATAATGTAGGAAATGAGCTGCATACACTGAAGTCGCACTCAATGAAAAGTCGGCTGTAACAAGGACATACGCTGCCTTGTTGACGGACAGGATAAGCCGGAGCCTATGCTAACCTGCTGACGAGCAGCACAGGTTGTGAATAGAGATCTGCATTTAACAAGAGGTCTCATTTAAACAAGAATTGGGTGTACAACCTCATTAAATGCGACTTCCACTGTATCCCTATTGGCTCACCATGCATGATAAAAAATACAGCTGGAAATGCTGTGGAACCAAGGATTTTACACGAGCAGGTGATGGGCCCACTGTGTCCACAATCTTTAATTAGGCTAATAAAGAAATTACTATTACTATTTATTTTCCGTGGATGTCATTCAATGTTTCTACTAATTGCAGTATTGGTATGTCAATATTGTTCAGGTTCTTAATTCCCAAATGATGTTTTTATTACTTTCTAATTATATATATATAGATGTTTAGAAATAACAGTGTTTTGTTTTTTTCCTTCTAATTTTAGGTATTGAATCGTTCATTGTGGTCTATAGTTACGCCTGTGAACAATTATTGTCATCATGGGAAAGGCCAGTAAAATTCTTTTATGTGGCAGCACAGGTGTAGGAAAAACTGCCATTTTGGAACAACTTCTCTATGGCAATCATATTGTTGAATCGGTGAGTTGATGATAACTTTTTAACCCACTAACTGTCAAATAGAAAAATAAAACTTCCTATGGTGTCAGAATAATTTCCTCTGTTTTGACTAGATAGATAGAATGCAAATGGGGAGATGAATCAAAGGGGAAAATTCCAGTAACCAGAAATTTTCTGAAAGACTGATAAATGTTCTATTCAAATGACCTTCCACGACTGAAGTAAAAAGGCTTCTGTGGCCTTAACCTTCATGGGATAAGAAATATTCCACATTTCAAGATCTGCCCAGAATAATGCAAAATTGAGGTGGACAACATATTGCAATTATATGATTATGTATGGATGAGCAGCCAGGAAACTATATTGACAATTAGAGAATGATGTTGTTTTGTTTTGTTGAACACAAACCATTAATTTGACATGATTGTATTTCCTATGCTTGTCCTATTGTAGCCCACCTATCACACAATGGAGGACATTTACACAGCTGTCATTGAAACAGACCGTGGTGTCAAGGAGAAAGTGAGAATATTTGATCTCGGAACGTTGGTATGTTAGTTTTATGTTCTTTTTTGTAATGTTAGTGGCTCAGTCTGCTATTCTCAAGCAAATTTTAACCCTCTCAGACCTTTAACCCTCTCAGACCTACTCTCCCCACCCCAATTGACCCATATTACCTGACCTTCCCATCAAAAGTATGCAAAATAGCATACGGGTCACTTATCTTATCTTCTTTCTTATCCAATTCCCTTTTACTATTACGGTGTAGGGCCAGCACTATGAGGCTGGATTTCTGTGGATCAAGATATTAAGCCAAGCAGGTGATCAACCCACTGTGACCTTTGTGGTAGGATTTTATTTTGCCCGGATAGTGGCCTTGCGGTCTACTCTTATCGATTTTCAACTGCCAAGGGTTCTTTAACGTGCAGCTCCCCCAGTGGCGTCTTTCCTAGTGGTCTATGGGTGGCATCTAGTTACCTTTGATTTGTTTGGAGCCGTATGGTGGGCCCTGACATGACCTACCTGTGTCGATAGAGCCCTAAAACAGCAAAAAAAAGAAACAAACAAACAGCTTGTGAGCTTACTTACAGTCTGTTTTGGAGATAGAAAACTCACACTTCAAACCTCTCGCATTGAGAGAGAATCCTCTTGAAGGTCAAGTGAGACGACTAGTCTCAACAGCCATGTCACGCATAGGGTCTAGAAGAAGGCCATCCTGAAATTGAACCCAAAGCTGGGTGGAAAACTTCAAAAACAAACATCTAGTCCCCTGAAGACAGATCTACTTTGACCATTTGATAGGGAGCAAACTGGGTGTAAATGCACGTCCAAATCATGGTTGGCTCAGTCATTGAAATCGGAAGTAATGCCATTCATTCTTTATTAGTCAACTGAAGGAAAAAGTTTAAATCTCTCATTTTTTTCTAGACAGAGACTACCCACAATCATTAGATATTTTTTGTATTCCCTCTTGACTATCACAAGTCCCTGTACTCACTCTAGTGATGGTTCTGTATTATTTAGTATGTATGAACTGGGACATATGCTGTTGCTCGGAATGTCTAAGATGATGTGTAATTAACAGTTAACCAGTTTTAGTCTACCTATGTTTTGTAATAACGTTGATGTCATATTCTAATGCAAACAAAACACTTCCAAAGACGTGGACTGCCACAGATAAAAGAGAATTCGGTTGAACCTGGTCTTAAAAATTAAAGTATAGCTAGATTATCACCAAAAAAATGCACTAATACTTTGATGTAATGAGAGAATGAGGTTGCTCTGGGGTAAAATAGTAGATTGAATGAAAGAATGTAACCGTATCAAATTATTTTTATAAACAAAGTGGTGATTTTGTTGTTTTTGTGATATGAACATTTTTTAAAATTTCAAATTTAAATGATTGATTTATCTATTAACTTGCCAGTATTGAGCTAGAGAAATTGAAAATACCTAAACATAGATTATAATGAGAGGGAAAAATGTGTGGATGGGATGAAAGAAGAGAGCATTAGAAAATACATATTATCTAACAACAACAAACTGCAATTCAATAATTAAAAATCAGGAATGATGTGAACATGACGATACTATTGGAAGCAGGAAAATGACAACACAGTATAGCATTGTATTTTGCACTCACAAACTGACGTCAATTTACTATTCATGATTGAAATTATTAAAAGTAAGGAAATAAAAAACAAAGAGTAATAACGTCATTTTTCGATTATTCTATACTGCTAAACTAATGAGTCATATGTTTTGGTGTAATAATATTTAGCAATTTTTTTCTCTCTTTTATTGACAGGAAGGAAGCGATGATATACCCAAACATTACCTCAACTTTCCAGATGTAAGTTTGACAAAAAGAGAATTTACTTGCCTTTATTCAATTTAGGTATAGCACTGATATGATGGAAAGTGAAGAGTATGTTTGTATATATTGTACATATCCATGCCAAAGTTCTTCATGCTTTATGTGCTTAACAATATCTTTGTTTACTTTAGTATTCTTCTCAACTCCACTTTAAGCACAACATTCAGACATGATCGTTTGCGGCTTGTAACCAGGTACCCTCATTTACATCTGTTGGGTGAGGTTAGCAAAGCTAATGACACAACACTGAATGATCAGGAAACTGTTGCCCAGTGGTCACCCATTTAAGTACTAACCAAGCCCACTGTTACTTGACTTTGCTGACTGGTTCAACATGTTATCCCCTTGGCCGCCAGCACCTCTAACAAGGAGTGTCGTGGCTAGCTCCATACCCAGCATTGCTGAACAGTGCTGGAAAAATCTCTGAATCAGATAGATAAGGCAAGCAGGTGATCAGCCCAATGTGCCCAAACCTTGAAGGGCACAAAGAGCGTCACATTTTTAGGCGTTGCCCAAGTTTTGGGCATAACAATATTTACTGTTGCCTTGGTGGTAAACCCCTCAGCCATAAGAAAACTGAGCAGATCATGCCACATAAGGCGAACCTCTACAATATGCCATGAAATTGGTGAAATGTCTATGTTTTATCAAGTCACAAGTGCAAATGGTTGTCATTGCCTCTATCTGTTTTTGGCAATAAAATATTCTCAATTTTGAGTGGCCATCCTGAGAAAGTGTGAACAGCTCAGGGAAAGTGGATTTGATTTGTAGTTTTGCCAGAGTATTAGCCACTAATCTGTGTGGTTTTAAATGCAGAGGGGCCATGCCCTGGGCAAACCTGAAACTTGTCTTTCACCATATCACTCCCCAAGTCCTTGTCATGGATGATGGTACAGTAGACTACGCTTGAGTTTAAATCGCTGAGTTTCAGACTTCTTCAACCTGTACCTTTGATTATATTTTACAGGGTTTTGTTCTGGTATATGATGTTACAAGTTTTGATTCTTTCAAACGGCTGGACAAACTCAGGAAAGACATAGAAAAACACAAAGATAAACGTGAGGTAGGATCACTTATGCCAAAGGACTCTCCATGTAAATAATCTTTTTTATGCTTGGCATTCCACCATTATTATAGTTTGGTCCTTTTTTCATGATTCTTCTTTAATTTCCCTGCCGAAGAGTCTTTTATCAGACCTGTAAATGTTCAGACAAAGAATCCTGTTTCTTGCATTTTCAGTTAGACTATTACCATTTCTACCGTTTGCCGAAAAGTTCAGACAATTTTGGAAATGGTCATTTACAGGTCTGTTTTATTTTTATAGAGAACTTAACCCAAGTTTGAAGATTATTAAATTTGATCTTGTATTCTTGATAGGAATTTATTAGACACTTTTATACTCTGGTCAAACAATGACATAATTTTACTGTAGAAATATTTCCTTAATGAAACTCCATATTTCCTCTGTTTTACATTGACAGAGTCACATCATAATGCTTGGAAACAAAAGTGAATTGAGTGACAGGAGACAAGTACAGTATGATATTGCCTTAGCCTGGGCAACAAAAGAGAAAGGTAACGCAATGGGCAATATACTGTTGATATCTGAAAATTCTCATGCATGTGTCCTAAAAACATTTATTTTTTATTTATTATGTATTGATAGAAATCCAACTTTATGTCATGATTTCATTATGTAAAATAAACGACAAACATCGTATAGTGTTTCTCCACTAAAAAGTTTCTTAAAGCCACTGCAATATTTGACACAATGTGTCACGTGTTTGCTTGTTTGTTTGATCGAACCCCATTGATACCGCAAAGCAGTGTTAGGGCCAGTCCTATATTCAGCCACGAAAGGCACACAAGATACCCGCCATAAAGGTAGGCACCCCAACCACCAAACACGACTGAACACAGCCGGAACATCTATGGATGAAGAATTTTAGACAAGCAGGTGATCAGACTACTCTTCTTAACTCTTTGCCGGCACCATGAGCAATACACTGAGCAGTAGTAATCAAAGACGGGTCAATAAACAAATTACTGTAGCCCTTGTGGGTACCACCTCAGATATTTATAAAAACTTGGAGGTTCTACCACTCTGGGCATAAACTGTGTTTCTAATAAAGATAATTAGCATTATCTGATAGTGAGGGGTACGAACTGCAACATAATACCATAGACAAGGTGGATCTGGTGCTTATCTTTTCTACTCACTTATTGTTTTACCACCAGTTCTTTATATCAATAACTGATTTTAAAATGTTTTTCTATATTTTCTCCTGATTTTTTTGTTCGTTCATGAAATAGGATTCTCAAATGTGCTGATGACAATTTTGATTACGTCATGTGTAGGTTTTTTCTTCTGAAGTTGTTGTTAGTCAAAACAATAGAATAGATAGCACAAATAATGTTCCCTTTCTTTTCCCTGCCTTACTTTTGATTTCAGGTCTACACAATCTGTCCAATTACAACCTGAGATAGTGAAATTTGTTGTTTCGTAGCACTTTTCTTGTCACATAGATTTCACATAACTTCCTTTCAGAAATGTAATGATTGTATTGATGATGGAAAGAATGCTGGAAGTATGGTGTGTTATAGGATGTTGTTTGGAGGGAAAACCTTTGATATCCAGTGAGACCATTTACAATATTATCCCTAAGAATAAGGCCACCATGCTGATATCCCTAAGAAGGCCACCATGCTGATATCTCTAAGAAGGCCACCATGCTGATATCTCTATCCCTAAGAAAGCCACCATGCTGCTAAGAAGGCCACCATGCTGATATCTCTAAGAAGGCCACCATGCTGATATCTCTAAGAAGGCCACCATGCTGATATCCCTAAGAAGGCCACCATGCATTTCAAAGTTGATTCCAGGGGGTGCGCTTACTTTGTAGCGTACTCATAGTGTGCATTTAAAAAAGGAAAGAAGTGTGGTTGTTTTGGTGAGGTCAACATAATCTTATGTCAATGCAATTTCTTTTGTTTTTCATTTTCATCATCTTGTGACTTAGTCAAGCTCTGGGAAGTGTCTGTGAGCAATCGTAAATCGTTGGTGGATCCATTTGTGTGGCTGACCTCCAAGATAACGCAACCAACTGGTATGTTGAAGACACTGCTTGATTATAGAAAAATGGAGAAATACTCCCCCCCCCCTCTCTCTTTGTGTAGTTTTGTTATCCAAACCACATTATACCCCTAAGGAGTGTTACGGTCAGCTGGAAGAACACAAAAACGTGCTTATAAACATTCAGTATTGCTGGAAAAACTCTGGATCAGGTAGATAAGGCGAGCAGGTGATCAGCCCACTGTGCCCTTAACCTTGAATGGCGCAATGAGCGTCACATTTTTAGGTATTGCCCCCAAAAACGCAGCAGATCTTGACACATAAGGTGTGCATAGTACTAGTATGCCATAATAATGACCATGCAATCTTGAAAGTGAATTCTCAGAGTTATGTTTTGCTTTGTTTGACGCAGTCACACATATATATATATATATATATTTGCCTCTGAAGCGAAAGGTTCGATTCCCGTCAGCGACACTGTCGTGTATTTTTCTTCTTGAAACTCAGTGAAATCGTATATGTCACTCACTGATCCTATTCAGGTAGGTGGGATCAAAGAACCTAGTCTTATCGGAGACAGACTATAAACTCGGAGGTCCTGTGTGCATGTTGCGCACATTAAAGAACCCTTGAAAATCGATAAGAGTAGGCCGTACAGGCGCTGTTTGGGAGAAATTAATTCCTACCACAAAGGTCACAGTAGTTGAATCACCTGCTTGGCTTAATATCTTGATCCAAAGAAATCCAGCCTCATAGTGCTGGCCCTACACTGTAATGGTAAAAGGGAATTGGATAAGAAAGAAAGAAAGAATATATATATATATATATATATATGTATGCTGTGGATAATAATAATTTGTTAAGAGCAAGGCAGTATTAATATCATTACTATTGTAGCAAGTTGTGACATGAATGTGTAGAATTGCTCTCTTTTTGAGATTATGTTTCTGGAATATAACTTTGGAGCAGGGAATAACCCATGACTAAGTCTTTGGAACGTTGAATGAATATTGAACAGTTCAGAAATATTCAGTGAAGTATGTTGCTCTCCTGTTAGATGACTGTCTTTATATAAAGGGCAAGTGAACGTTTAGACCAGGCAGGAACAGATGGTTGATTGTCTTTATATAAAGGGCAAGTGAACGTTTAGACCAGGCAGGAACAGATGGTTGATGGTGGTGTTTGAGATCAAGGTCTTATTAGGGATAGAGCTAAATGAAGTGAATTGAATTTTGCACTCAAAAAAAAGTTTGCATGTAAAAAGAAGCGAACAGAAATATGATTGTTGGTTCCCTTCTCTGCTCACTGCTAATATTACTATTTATTCATATGTCACTTGTCTCCGAGATCAGCGATAGAAGCCACACTTGATGTTGCGAGTAGTACTCCATGGTCTCATGGTTGATAGATTCATGGGCGACTTCCTGGATGCTCAGTCCCAAGACATTCGCCATGTTTCTACTCAAACACAAAGCAAATTTCCCAAGACTATTTTTTATGGGCCAATTATCAATTTGCAAGGTAGCGAATTGTACAATTCATTGAGACATTATACCTAAAGCAAGACTAGATTTTCAGTTTTGTACTACATCGCACAGTATGACGGAGGCTCATAGATTCTTCTAATTTGACTAAAAATTGTTTATTTGCAGGTAAAAGTAACTTTCTACCCGGACGTAAAACCAAGTCCTCCAGCAGTAGTAACTTGGACACAAGTTGATTTGGTTCCATTGTCACATGATTGTATGGTTCCATTGTCACATGATTGTATGATTCAAGGATGGTAGCATGTAAATACTGCTTTGTAATAAAGCCAAGCCCTATATTAATCTGTTTTTTTTTAATGATCAATTCACATGACAGAATTTCTCTACTGATTTGTAAAAAATATAACATTCTACCATATCAAGTCATGTTAATAAATGTGAAATGGATTTAAAATATACCAGTACATGTGATTTTTACTGAGTTTGTTGTTAAGGACACAGTTAAATTGATTTTACTTGGAGGGCTTTTGTTATCCAAGCAAGTTTTTGTACCAATCTTATTTTAGTCATTAATCTATTTCCTAAGACAACTCTGATAACTGAGTGACGTTTATTTTTAGTGACTATGGAATATGATTCCCTGTGTTAATGTTTCCTTGTGTTATTTGAATTCAATTATTGTCTGCTAAAGGTTGACATTTAATCATTTTTAGTATTAATATTTTGCTGGTTTAAATGGCTGTTGGTCTTGTTTTGTTTGTGAAATCAATATATCTTAGCAATATATCGTCGTTGCAGTTCGTTATCCGCATATGGAGCATTTTTTCCAAAATTGCTGTTCTCGTCAAATTGGACAATAATACGTTCCTCTGCATCAGCTCTATAAATATCTTACTAAACAACCAATGAAATTGACCAAAATAAGTCAGTGTGCTATATGCGTAAGAAAAATGTACTTTATTCTTTTTTTTCTTTGCTAGACGCGTATGGTACTATGATGTTCAGACACAACCTAATCATTACCTCTAAGGTCTTACTTGGGAATCGTTCAAGTGCCAGAAAAACAGCCATAAAAAGAAAAGTGGAAAGTCGACACTTTTCTTGAAGCCAGTTGAATGCTCCATACACGGAGAGTGAAATACAGCGACGATATATTGAGGGAATCAAGGCATTTATTTTTCTTCTTTTTATGAGAGACAAACTGATAGGTTTGATGAAATAAGCTTGTATTATCATCTAGACAGTGTTTGAATGTCATGTGTTGCAATAGCACAACACTAATATTGTGTTTGCAACTTTAATAATTCAGTATGTACGGAAATTGATATTGAGAGAATGGCCGCCCTGCGTCAGCGCTATCCTAGTTATCCTGGTAATTTGAATGAAGAAGTTGACATGCGTCGCTGTAATGAGTTGAATGTTTTTTTTGTCATTTAGTTGTATCTGCACAGTGATGTCATTTATTTTAAGATTCTCTCTACCTCGTCGTCCCTTGCCAGATAGGACACAACAGCCCAAGCATGAGACTCACTAGTTTATGTTCGACACGTGACCTGAGTTCGACACGTGACCTGTACTGTGACATTTATTTATTTTTTGAAATTTTATTCTCCCCAGTCTATGACGAATACAACCAGGGGCATTGCAGTATAGTGATAATACTTTTGCTTTGTGCACAGAAGGTACTGGGTTCGATCCTGGTGGCGACATGGGAATTTTCTTTTTTATGGCTCTGACCCTGTGGAGTCCTAATGGAATCAAGTCCTGGCAGAGATGGGCTATAAACCAGAGCTCTTACCTTTGATATGTCTTATGTTGTGTCATTAAAAAAAAGGCCTAAAACTAGTTTTCACAGGTGGCTCCACTTTTCTCTTCCAGATTGGCAGAGCTGTAGCATGAAGGGCATGTCACTTGCTGGTCAACATTTTTTGATTAAAAAAATCTTGGCTAGATCCTCGATCATCCAATTTAATGAAAAACATGTATCTTAAAGATTTTAATGTTCATTGTTTTACCTATTGATTAGTTGTATATGAACTCGATTATCTCAAACTATAAAAGACAACTTTGTATCTCTTCCCTATTCAAGCCCCCTAAGGAGGAAATCATTACTCATAACTCATAGCTGCCTATGTATTTGTCATTCTGAATTTTTTAGAGAATATGGGGAACATTCTCCAATTAACTTTTAAAAATCTTTGCTGGAAAAGGTGGACATTGACGTGTAAAGGAAGTGTGTCTACGTGGAGATATTGGAATGTTAAAAAGTGCAATAAACTATTAACAAAGCGTGACCTGCTGTTGTGTTTTTCCTCCTCAGCTATGAGCAAAACTCATCTGTTTTAATGTTTGCAAAACACAGTGTTGATTACATTTTAGTAGTCATCATCATAACTCTTCCATAGTATAGGAATGAGGCCTTTGGACCCAGCTCAATATTCTTTCCATTTTAAATCTGTGCTCAGCCACCTTAACACAGAAGAACAAGAGGGGAAAGGGAATGTATAAACTTCCAAAAGGGACAAAGCACAGGGATGTAGAATGTATCGGGGCCGCAACGCCCTTCTTTCAGCTAACAGACAAAAAATTAGATTAAGACCTATCGTCATCACAGAAAATTAAGTCTGGAAGCTTTCTTTGCATTTCATGAATAAGTGGTGTTGAACCTAGGGACCTTTTGTCACTAGTAAAAGCATAACACTTATATAGCGCATATCCACGAAGTTCATCATGCTCTATGCGCTTTACAATGTATAGTTTAC
>JARBEQ010086140.1:0-14238 GCA_030265355.1 Tritonia tetraquetra | reverse complement strand
TCAAGAGTTAGGGTTAGGGGGGTCCGAATAATGACCAGATTATTGGCACCCCCGGGGTCCGAATAACGACAGCCATATTTTACATTAATGTTGATCTCTATATAAGGTTATTCAATGATTTTTTGGTTATTGTGACATAATTAACTGAGTAGTTGTTGTATTTGGTCATTGGTACAACTTCAATTGGGGAAAAATGCACACATGAAGTTGTGGAGGCACATAGCTCTTCTCATTCACGTTGCATGCTTAGATTACCGAGCATAGTCGGGAGGGAATACGCATGCGCTATCGATAGCAAAGCAAAGCTATTTGATTTTTGCTTTAATGATATCGGTGAAACAATGTAAGACAATAATAAGATTTTCACGGAGATAACGAATGTCTAATTATTAATTTGTGTGATATTCGTTAATATGATATACTTCTGCTTGGTTAAAATTGAATTCTGAAGAAAAAATGGTTAAAAGGAGCCTTGACCACCATACCAAGCACACTTTACCACTGCCTGCATGAGAAAGGTATGCCTCTGTTATTTTGTCATTACTTTTATCTTACTGTATCTTTTTGTGTCCCTTTTCAAATTCCCAGATAGAACAAAATAGGATGGAGCTTGAGAAACTAGACCAGCAAATGGGAAGAAAGAAAACGGAGTTGCAGATCTTGGAGGAGACACACAGTCGTAAAGAGCAAGATTTTAACAACGTGTTGCACGACGCAGAATTGGAGATCTCCTCAAAACACCAAGGCATTAAGGTTAGGATGCATCATTAAATGACTTGAAGTTTTATTCTGTGTGTTTGTCGGTTCTATACAATCTTATTCCAGTGGATGTTGTAAACTCAAATCTTTTCCTTGGGTGATAAATCAGCAATTTTATTTGACTTACTTTTGTCCTTTTGCCCAGAGTGGTAGAACCTCTCACTATCAATAGCTGAAGGGGTACCCACAAGGGCTACAGTAAAATTGTTTATTGGCCCGTCTCTGATTAATACTGATCAGTGTATTGCTCAAGTCACAGTGGGTTGATCACCTGCTTGGCTCAATATCTTGATCCGCAGACATCCAGCCTCATAGTGCTGGCTCTACACTGTAATGGTAATAGGGAACTGGATAAGAAAGAAAGAAAGTATTGCTCAAGGTGCCAGTAAAGAGTTGTGGAATGAGTGGGCTGATCACCTGCTTGTCTGGAACTCTCTGATCCAAAGAGTGTCCGGCTCTGTGCACAGTCATGTTTGGTGGAACGGGATGCCTGTATTTATAGCAGGTATCTTGTGTGCCTTCCATTGCTGAACATAGGGCTGGCCCCAACACTGCTCTGTGGTATTATTGGTGCTCGATCAAACAAAAAACAACAACTTATGCCCTTAGATCCATCTGGAGCATTGGCCATCAGCGACGTTTCTCCATGTTGTTCTGTTCTGTTTAGTTTAAAGTTGATATTACTCTTATGGAATAAACAGATTATAAACAGAGGTCTCACTTTTCTTATGACCTATACAATGAGTTTGCCTATGGTGTAAAATTTACAACTTTATCTTTTTAAACAGCTTTATCTCCAGCATGGGTTTGAATCTAATTGTCACATACCACATTTCTTACCTATCACTATTTTCCTGGCACCACCACATTTTCATTTTTTTCCATTATTGTAGGATTACAGAGATGAGATGGCTCAAATGGAAAGCCAGAAGAATGACCTCAACGCCCATCTAAAGACAAAGAGGGTGGAACTCTTCAAATTGAAGGAAGAAATTCAACAAGAGGAAGAGGTGTTGCAAAGGCTGAGTAACTCTGTCAACAAAAACAAGTCGGAATTAAAACACACGTTTGAAATGCAGAAATTGGAACAGACTGAACTGGAGTCGGTCAAAGCTCAACATGCCCAGAAACTGGTTGAACTGGAGCGAACACAGAGAGCTCTCCTTGAAGTAAGTGGGAAATAGTGTTGGTGTAATTCTCTAGACGCATACATTTGGATTTTTCAAAAAAACATTTTTTTCCTGTTATTACCTTAGAATGGAATCCCACCCATAATATGTGATATGTACAGACCCTTGCCCTATAGAAAGTATATTTTTAATTACCTTTTAATCGTCTCCTCAAAACACGACTTTCCATTAGTCACAGCTTTATGAAACTTTAAATGCTTAGATCTCTAAAAGTAGCATACTAGACTTAGGTCCTCTATGACATAGATCTGATGTAGGTGGTTATAGCATAATTTGTTTTTTGCCTCTCCTTAAAATTTTGAATCTGCCGAAGTTATGTGGTTAGAGAATTACAACGATGATAATAATATTGATAATATAATTGATTTCTGAAGCGCCCATTCCCATCACCTGACAGCTCCAGGCACATACAATCATTTTGAAATAAATAGATCATTATAATACATAAAAATACAATTCAGGTTCATGTCCTTTCGTACATACAGAAACACACACACACACACAACACACACACACACATACATGATTATTCATTTCTATCAAACTCACACAATAATCATCAATCATCCAAATATCATTGCACTAAAAATGTTTTCAAGTATTTTTTAAAAGTGTCCTTGGACTTTCCTGACATTTTGGGGACAATGTGTTTTCTAGTCTGGTCATTGTGAAGAAATATTTTGGGAGAAAATATTTCCAGGAATTTAACAGTACTTCCATAGCAAGGGTTGTGGGTTTGTCCCCCTTTATGGTCTTCATTTTTTCTTTCCTTGGGCAATAAACTTTACCCTGATTGCATCACACAAAGCAAGTGAAAATATGGGTACCAATTTTTAACTGAGATTTGGGAAAGTAAACTGCAATAGACCAGGGTCCTGTTTAGAAAGTAACAATTTGTCACTTGTCCACTTTACTCTACCATGAGCCTAAAGGGTATTTTAACTCTTTCGCCAAGTTAAGTCTAATTGCTAAAATGTTTTTGCTTTTATTGAAAGTGCCGTAGCTCTAATGATCATCTACAACTTGCGAAGATGACATAAACTTTAAATATTTTTTTGCTGCATTAAGTTTTTACACATGAAACAAGAAAATTGTTCAGTTGTGAAATCCTGTTAATGGTAATGTTAAAACCTGCCAATTTATAATAAGTTTTAGGTGTATGTAAAATTTATAAATAATTTTCTTTTAAGGAAAAAGGAGAATTTGAACAGTTGAGTGCTGAAACGGCCAGGAAAACAGCTGACCTTGAACGCCTCAGACAAGCCGTAGACAGAGAGAGAGGGGAAGTCGAGAGACTGTCCTCGGAGAAGCAAGAGCTTGACGACCGAATTACCAATCTCAGTCGTGACCGGGACATGTTGAACGAAAACTGTAAAAACTTGGACGACAAATTGAATACCATGAAAAGGTAAGATGGTGTCTAGGAGGTGTGGTTCTGACCCTTGAAGCGAAAGGTTCCCAGGTTTGAATCCCAGCAGCGACAGTTGGTGTTTTTCTTTATAAAACTCAGTTTAAACCTATATGCCACTCCCCTGATCCTATGTAGGTAAGTAGGATTAAGAACCTAGTTCTATCGGAGACGGACTGGTGAATTCGGAGGTCCCGTGTGCAAGTTGTGCACATTAAAGAACACTTAGCAGTTGGAAATCAGGAAGAGTAGACCGAAAGGCCGCTGTCGGGTCAAAATTAATTCCTACCACAAAAAAGCCTAATATGTTGATTCAGAGTAAATCCGCCTCATTGAGTGGGCCCAACACTGTAATGGTAACAGGGAACTGGATAAGAAAGAAAGAGAAAAGGTAAGATATGACCGGTGCATATTAGATGGATATAAGTTGGAATTTTATACATGTTTAGATAAATGCAACCTGACCTATTTTTTTAATTGCAGGAACCAACGAATCATGGAAGAGAAAGCAGACTCCTCTTCTAGTCGCCTTGAGATGCTGGAAGCAGAACTGCGTTTGCGGGAGCGAGAAATGGAAGAGACAGAAATTCAGAAGGAATCTTTACAGAAAGACATGCAGACTCTTAAACAGGCTGTCAAAGGTTGGGGTTTTTTAAAATTTGTATTTCTTTTTTAGCATTCATTTTCACCATGCAGTCGTTGAAACTAGATTTGGATTTATCTTCTCACTGTTATTAATTTATTTCCTGACAAAAACCAAATATCATTGAAGATGGTAGTATGAAAATTTAAACGTCTCCAACGATGAATATTTTACTTTAACATCTCCTGACCTCACAGTGGGTTGATCACCTGCTTGGCTTAATATCTTGATCCACAGAAATCCAGCCTCATAGTGCTGGCCCTACACTGTAATGGTAAAAGGGAACTGGATAAGAAAGAAAGGAATCTCCTGACCAAACACTTTTTTTAACGTTTCTCATAAAACGATTTGATCTTTCAATTTCCAGATAGTAAGTCCGAGCTGAAAACGCTGACGGAGACAATTAGAGAAGCTGAGGAACAAATGAGAAATGTGGAACAGGTGACATATTTTGGTTTCAGTCACTTTTATTTAAAGATGTTTTCGAAATTGATTGTGAATGAAGGAAAGCCTTTAGCCTTATGATAGTGGACCAGTTTTTTTATTTGTTGCAATTTGAAAGGCTTCACTACATAATATATCATGACTAACTGTTTGCATGTTTTTTTATGACTTTGTCTGCTATCTTATATAAATCAATTTGTATACAGTTGTGAATTAATTCACTATCAATTTCGTGTTTTTGTTTATAGTATTATTTATTGTGTTTGATATTATCTATTGTGGAAAATATTTTCTATTGTTGATGATATCATCTATTGTGTATAATATTATCTATTTTCATATGCCATTCTTCTAATTCTTAAAAGTACGTCTGTAAAATGAATTTCCTGAATTTGGATGAATAAAAAATATTATTATTATTATTGGTATTATTATTTTTATTATTATTATTAACTGACTTCTTGGTGTGTACCTTTATCATGTGAAGGATGTGCGAAATTCATGCCACCAGCGAGACGAAGTCAAACAGGAGGTGGAGAGACTCAACGAGCAGGTTCGACAGTGTGAAGCAAACTTTGAAGACAGCTCTCGGCAAGAGAAAATTAAGTATAAAGAGTTACAGGACTTGATAAAATCGTTAACAGAAAGAGAAAGGGAACAGCAGGAGGCGAGAATAGTAAGTGTCACTGTTTTGTTTTTGCTCTTTTTTGGGGGGTGTTTAGGGTGCTATTGATACCGAAAGGTGAGGTGTCTGAGTGGTTAATGTTATATTTTTTATCAGATATATTTATGTTTATAACTAACAATGAATGCAGATTTGGATTAAGGCTTGTTTATTCAAAAGTGAAAGTAGAACTGCCAAACGGAAGTAATAATAAATATAATTAAATAGAGATTGAAGTGTTTCCAATCAATATGCAACAGTTAAGGCAGTAGACTTAGGGGAATCCCGGTCATGACATTGGGATATGTCTGACTCTGCAGGGTGGTCGGGACGCCTGCAATCAGTTGTGGATGACTTCTGCACTGTGGTGGAACATAGATCTGGCCCAACACCGCTTTGTGTTGTTAATGAGGGTTGTGATCAAACAAGATCTGTGTTTACCTGTGAGTAAGATGTTTCAATTTTTTGCTTACTTTTCCTTACAGTCGTTGAATAAGGTCAGAAAAGAAATTGAAAAGGAAGAAAACAGACTGAGCAGGGTGAGTAGCCATGACGTTCTTTCATTATAATTATAACTGCTTGTGAGTCAGTGCTGTTACATTGGGAGGGCATATTACGTACAAGGTTAATGCTATCAGATATACCCTGTATGCGAGACACGATGTTAAGTCACTTGTGGTGAACTGTCACTCCTCAATCAATCAAGTATAAGCTGTAAGGCTCCTTATGTGGCAAAATCTGCTCAGTTTTCTTATAGCTGAGAGGTTTACCACCAAGGCAATAGTAAATATTGTAATGGCCAAAACATGGGCAACACCTAAAAATATGACACAGTGGGCTGATCACCAGCTTGCCTTATATACCTGATCCAGAGTTTTTCCAGCTCTGTATTCAGCAATGCTGGACATGGAGTTGGCGACAACACTCATTGAGGGTATAATGTGGTTTGGATAAGAAAAACAACAACTTATGTGAGATGCGAGCGACTTGATGTCGCGCCCCGCGTAAGGAGATGACTTCTTTCAAATCTTGCTCTGATTGATTTTGGAGCGAAACTAATGACGAGTGACTTTACATCACGTCTCACCTGAGGTGCTGCAGGCTTACATACGAGAGGCATTGCTATTGCACATGAGGGAAGTAAATGGCTTGGTGTTTAATGGTTACTGTTTGTTTGTTTTTTGCCTTCTAACTATTTTGAATTTAAAATTTAATCCTATAGCCGTGGGATATTAGCAAATGATAGCGTCTACATCTTCATTGGGAGTTTTTTTTACAATGTCACTAATCGATATTCTTGATTTGATTAAAATTTTATGATGATACTGATGATACTGAAGTGTGAATGACAATTCCAATGAACATTTCTATGTGTTTGGTTAAAACTAAACCCTACTTCATATGTCATTGATATTCCTGAGATTTTAGGGGTTTTTATATCTGAGATAGACCAACTTTATTTTAAAAGGCTTTGCTTTTTTAAAGACTAGATTTGGTAGCTATGAATTCTAGTTAGTTCTCATCGATAGTTTTGATTTAATTGGAGGGGGTGTTCGTAGCACATTTGTCAAGTTACTTGCCTCTGGATGCATGGATTCGGGGTTTGAGTTCTTCCATGTGCAGGGTTTTTATTTGAACCAATAAGAGTTTTTATGGCTCTGTCGTAGAGATTCACATCGAATCTTCTCTAGCATAAAACTGGCAACTGTTGAACTTAAGATTTGATTGGACATTCGCCTTATGTGGCAAAATCTGCTCAGTTTCCTTATAGTTAAGGGGTTTACCACCAAGGCACCAGTAAATATTGTATGGCCAACACTTGGGCAACACCTAAAAATGTGATGCCTGTTGTGCTATCCAAGGTTTGGGCACAGTTGGCTGATCACCTGCTTGCCTTATTTATATGATCCAAAGTTTTTCCAGCTCTGTATTCAGCAATGCTGGGCACAACACTGCTTTGCAGTAACATACGCTACGGTTAACAAAACAAAACAAAATGTTTCCATAGGCTTGCCGTGTGTGCAGTGGATTCTAACTTGTTTACTGTGTCATAAGTTGAAATCTTATAGTCAAGCATTAATAACTTTTGAATGCCGAATCCAATCTCTCTTTTAATGAAAATATTCCTTACAAAATATTTAAACTTATGAAATTATCAGTTTGGTTAAAACCAATCCCCACAGAAATGGGGTTAAAGTTGGGAGAACCAGTCCCACAACCGTTTGCACTTGATTATATTTTAATTGATATACTCACACTACAATGATTACAACAACAGGGTTCCCTTGCATCATGGGATATCAGGAAAATCAGGGAACAGAAATAAATCCTTTTGGGGTTGAAAGTATAAGCTTGGGAACCCTGCATTAAAATCTCTCCTGGTTATGGGCAAATACTCATTTCATCTCCTATCATATCACTATGTATTCTTGCTATAATGTTTATTGAATGGTTGTGGGTGCTCTAATTTGCTCTATTTAGGTCTGTAAACAGTGTTGGAAAATAGAAACATTTTTTGTGTCATTCCTTTGACTTTAATTTCTGATTTGTGACTGCTTTGTTTTGTCAATGAGCCTACACTAACCTGTCAAAACGAGAATGCCATGCTTTATGTATTGTTTTCATTTTGGTGGAGTCGTTTGTTTAGATTCTGCTGCTTTTTAACAAAATGGAGGCGAGGTGGCCAAGTGGTCTAGACTATGGACTTCCATGACGAGGGTCGTGGGTTCGAGTCCGGCTTCAGGCACTTCTTTTTTTTCCTTGGGCAAGAAACTTTACCCCGTTTGCCTCACTCGACCCAGGTGTAGACATGGGTACCAATTCTCAAACGAGTCTTGGGAAAGTATTCGGCGATAAACCAGCGTCCTATCCAGAAAGTGACAAATTGTCTCTTGTCTGCTTCACGCTACTGAGACCGGGTTAAGCTCCTCCGGCCCTATGAGCCTTAAAGGCTCTTAAGGACATAGTACTTTTGTTATGTCAATGAGCCAGCACTAACCTGTTGAAACGAGAATGCCATGCTTTATTTTGGTGGAGTCGTTTAAGTTTCTGGTGCTTTTTTTAACAAAATTCATTCACCCAATAACTTAACTGCCTTTTTAACAACAATTTTCAGCTGGTTAGCAAAGCAAACAGCGATTTAGAGTTGGTTCGGCAGGAATTAACGGATAAGCAAGATGAGCTAGAAGGAATGAGAAAAGAATTCTCTCAGCTGCAGGTTTGAAAAAATCCTTTTTGATTAAAAAATGTTTACAATTGTTGTTTAGCTTGTAACTGGGCTTTACTTCTTTACATAGAAAATGCCTTTATTCATTGTTTAAATGTACTAATTCTACAATTGGAAGGTTTTTGGGTTGTGTGTGGTCTAATTCATGGGCAAATTTGGTTATTTTTCTGTTTCCTATTTTCTATAATAAATAATCGCCTGGTGTCGTGGTTGTTGTGTGTAGATGTAATGTTGAGTTATTTCCCTTGGAATTATTACAATATCTAATACGTTTTATAATATATATATAGGTGTTAACATATGCAAGATATAAAACGTATTAGATATTGTAATAATTCCAAGGGAAATAAATCAACATTATATCTACACACAACAGTGGTATTTGTGGGTTCATATATATGTGACTGCTTCTAACAAAGGAGAACATAAGTTGGAGAATTAGCTTTTGAGAAAGTAACGAAGAACCGTCTACGTGCCAGCTTAAAAAGGCAATATCCCAACAATCATTCAACCTATAAGGATAGATTTAGTCGCCAGTTATCCAACATGCTTACTTATCCGACAGAGTTGCTTGGGAACAAAATAGATTGCTATATATTCCCTATTGTCTATCTGACATATTCACTTTTCCGACTCCGACACTAAGTTTTGAGAACGAAATGGTATATATTCTCATTGTTGTAACGTTCACTTATGCAACATATGATTTTGTTTTCAACACATGATCAGGCCAGATGTTGATACTTAATTATATCCAAAAAGTAGCGCACTCACTGTCTACCTGTCTAGAAACAAAGCAATAGGGGGTGGTCACAATAGACATGTAGATGATTGGACACCTTTCTTCTTTCTTTCTTATCCAATTCCCTTTTACCATTACAGTGTAGGGCCAGCACAATGAGTCTGGATTTCTCTGGATCAAGATATTACACCAAGCAGGTGATCAACCCAATTGGACACCACGCTTACCCAATCATATTCACGGGTGATTACGACGACGTAAATATCCACCGAGGGTTTATGGGCTATAAAAATTAGCGTTGGAAGAATTGATTTGCATTGTGCATTATCTTTGTATGCACTTCACTAGTATGTACGTATTGCTGTGTACAGTTCTAAAATCAGTTTCCCATGCTTCGAGCTGAGACCAGACCGGGGGCGAACTTGCTTATCCCACATGGTTACTTATCCGAGACTTTTAACGGAGACGGACAATGTCGGATAACTGGCAGTAGACTGTAGTGTCATTGGAAAAAGGATTTGCTGCTAATATCTCGGTTTATAAATTACGACTTATGCTCCACTTTAATTTTTAACTGGTTTGCACATATTCTTTTTTTCTACTTTCCCCTTGCTGTGTCCGTCTGTTGAAAAACAAAAAATTGTCATTTCCATTTTTCAGGAGGAGATAGACACCCTTCAAGTCAACAGGGAAAAACTTGATGGTTTGTCGAATACAGTACAGGATTTAGGTAAGCTTTGAATCATGTAGTAATTGAGACCTTGTTTATAGTATTATCTATTGTGGACAATATCTTCTATTGTGTATAATATTATCTAGTTTCCTATGCCATTCTATATCTTTTTACTTATTCTTTTGATTTAAAAAGCATGTCTGTAAAATGAATTTCCTGAATTTGGATGAATAGATAGTATTATTATTATTATTATTATTAATCATTGCATGACTGGAAAACAGACTATAAATCAGAGAAGTCATTTTTGAGATAGTGACAAAAGAAACCACACAGTGGGCTGGTCACCTGCTTGTCTGAAATTCTTTGATCCAAAGCATTCTGTGTTCAGTTGTGTTTGGTAGCCAGGGTGCCTGCGATTTTATATCTTGTGTGCCTTTCATGGCTGAACATGGGGCTGGCCCCAACACTGCTCAGCATTATTGATGGGGGTCGATCAAACAAACAGACAAAAAAAAAACAGTGTAGGGTTATTATCATGACATACTACCGGTATTATTTCAATAACCTTTCTCAAACCTATGGGATGGATCTAGTATTATTGGAAAGGGGGTCCCAGTGGCGCAGAGATACGGTTCTTGCCTCAGAAGTGAAAGGTACATGGTTCGATTCCCAGCAGCGTCAGTTATTTTTGTCCGTGAAACTCAGTGAAAACCTATATGCCACTCCCCTGATCCTATTCAGGTAGGTGGGATCTAGTCCTATCGAAGACGGACGATAAACTTGGAGGTCCCGTGTGCACGTTGCGCACGTTAAAAAACCCTTGGCAATTAAACATCGATAAGAGTAGGCTGCAAGGCCGCTGTCCGGGCAAAAATTAATTCCTACCACAAAAAAGGTCACAGTGGGTTGATCACCTGCTTGGCTAAATATCTTGATCCAGAGAAATCCAGACTCATTGTGCTGGCCCTACACTGTAATGGTAAAAGGGAACTGGATAAGAAAGAAAGACTACACCTACCATCTTCACCTGGAAATATTTCAATAACCTTTCTTCAACCTATCGGAATGGATCTAGTATTATTGGAAAGGGGGTTCCAGTGGCTCAGAGGTATGGTTCTGGCCTTTGAAGCGAAAGGTACTAGGTTCAAATCCCAGCAGCGACAGCTGTTGTTTTTCTTCACAAACCTCAGTATAAACCTATTTGCCACTACCCTTATTCTAGAAAGGTAGGAGGAATCAAGAGGCTAGTCCTATCGGAGACGGACGATAATTCGGAGGTCCCATGTGCAAGTTGTGCACTTCAAAGAACCTGTGGCAGTTGGAAATCAAGAAGAGTGGGCCGAAAGGACGCTGTCCGGGCAAAATTAATTCCTACCACAAAAAAAGTCACAGTGGGCTGATCACTTGCTTGGCCTAATACCTTGATCCAGCCCTACACTGTAATGGTAACAGGGAATTCGTTAAGAAAGGAAGAAAGAATCATTGGAGAGAGAAATTGGTAACCTTAACAATAATTCCAACATTTTTAAAAGTATCAATTGGGACGTATGGTATCCACTTTATTAGAAATGGTGAGATCTGTGTCCTATTCTATCCATCCCTTTCACTCGGGATGACTTAGCCAGTGTTTTTAAGAAAGCAATGTCAAATATTTTCTTGATTTATTTTTTTAGTTCTTTGTTGGTCTTTTTTTTTCAATTTGATGAGAATGTTATTTTTTTATTTTACCAGAAAAAGATCTACAAGAACGTAACCAAGAAAAGATGGAATTGGCAAAAGCCCTGACTGCTTCTTATGAAGAGGTGCAGAGATTGAGGAACGAGTCATCACAGGTAAGGTTGAAAATTATAGGGAAATAATCTCTGTCAAAATCCAGGGTAGTTTGATCTCAAACTCACCCAATCCATTTTCTCATGGCTCCTTAGAGGAGCCCTAAAACAGCAAAAAAGCGACAAACAAACATGATACTAAAAATACATATTCTTAAATACATAATTTGCTGCTACTATTTCCTGCTCGCTTTTGTTTACCTCATAAAACAAAAAATCCATCCATTTTATTATCTCATGGCTCCTTGGAAGAGCAAAAGGCGTCAACAAATCGTCTCCATTCAACTCTGTCTTGGGCCAGTCTTTTTAACTCATTCCATGACTTTCCTGCCTCTCTTCTCTCGTTCAATAGTCCTCCATGTTCCCATCGGCCTCCCTTTCTTTCTTTTGCTCAGTTGGTTAGAGCATGGCTTCTGTCTCTGACTAGGCGGTGTTGTCCTAAACCGTGGTGTTGGTTCGATTCCCACTTTCGACATTACACTTTTCTGCCATGGCTATTTTTCTGTGTTTCTCTGGCACTTCAACATTTTTCAGCCTTGCTTGATGTTTTTCGAATGCCTGCTCCCCTTGAATTTATTTATGGTTTTATTCTGTTGTTCCCGACAGATGCAAGACACAATGAGCAAAGAGAGAGTCCAGCTAGACAACACGCTCAAAGACCTCCAGACCAATCTGGACCAGACAAAACGGGTAAGAAAAAAAAAAAGAACTAGATAATAGTTTACTTTCTATTCATGCTCGGGGATTGGTGAACGTCTGAATATGAGATTAGAGTCTCGGAAGCTACTAGATATTAGAACTTTGTAGCAAATTTCCAATTGAGCCAATCTATTAGTTTTCTATGTAGATATTTTCACTTTATTTCTCTTTAATTCTACCTGTAGAAGAAATTTGATGTATGATATAAACGAATCTCCTCCATAGAAAGATATTTTTCTCTCTTTGTATGGATTTGTGTGACACGATGCAGCCATTCATTGTGTAGTGGTGGTTTAGAATGAACGGCAGACTCTCAAACAACAACAACAACAACAACAACAACATAACAATGATAACAAAATTGGATTATTTTCTTAATATGATTACTGTTAGAACAAATGCCCGCTGGAGGACTACAGAGAAATTATTCTGTATCATTTAAAATTCAATGCTTGTTTTGTTTTAACGCATTTGCTTCAGCCTTGGATTTGGGTTTTAAAAGCGTACGGTATCTATATAATGTGGCTGTCGGATTCTAAACATACAAGTGACATTTTTCATGTTTTTTTTCTTGTGATGTAAATATATGTTTAGACTGTTAAAAATTGGGGTTGGAAAATCTCAACAGTCAAATATCATGACATAAAAATGGGCTTTTTGATTGGCTGACACGTTTCCCAATCGAAAGAGAATGTTTTTCAAATGATAAGGTGTTTTTCGCCTAATGTGACAAAATCTGCTCAGTTTTCTTATAGCTGAGTTTACCACCAAGGTAATGGTAAATATTGTGATGGCCAAAACTTGGGCAACACCTAAAAATGTGACACAGTGGGCTGATCACCAGCTTGCCTTATCTACCTGATCCATAGTTTTTCAAGCACTGTGTTCAGCAATGCTGGACATGGAATGGGCCGCGATACTCCTTGGGGGTATAATGTGGTTTGGATTGGTTTTTTTGTCAAAAAGTAAAAAGTGAGAAAATTTGGCAATTGTACTGTTATAATCTGACAGCAATGGGTATATTATGTTTGGTAAAAATAGTGGCAGCTTTGTTGAATTTTTAAGCCTGAATTTATTTATTTTGCATCACTAATTCTTGATTTATTGATGTCATTTTGGGGGCATTTTCACTTCACTTACTACTCATGCTACTAATTCGGTATCCGGATGAATGATGTTTCTCATGTTCTAGATGAAATATATAGGGGATAGATGGTATCATCATCGTCATCATCATCATCATCATCATCATCATCGTCATCATCATCGTCATCATTATCATTGTCACAAAATCAGCATCATTATCAGCATCATCATCATCATGACCTCAAAGCTCCCAGGAGGAGCATAAGTCGCCAACAAATTATCTGCATTAAACTCATGGACCAACCATTCCACAAATTTCCTGTTTGTTCTCTCTTCTTCCACTGTCCCTCTCATGCAATGTTTGACCTTGGTTTATCCATTCACCTTTTTGAACTGTGTACACAGCACAATGTTAAAGCCCACCCAGTGTATTGTGTCAAACGAGCACTTCGTACTTAACTTAATCCTTTAAACTCCTGGTGGAGCATAGGATTCAGCAACACTCTCCCATCTGACATTCAAACCATCTTTAATTCTTCCTCACAAGAGTTTCCTTTGGTCTTCCCACTCTTCTCTTTCCCTGGAGATTCCAGTCTAGGGGTTGCCGCGTAATATTTGGTGCCAGTTTTTTTTTACGTGTGTCCTATCCAACGCCACTTTCTACTTCACCACTTGGCCTGAATTGGGTTCTCTATCTGATTGTCAATCTTAGGCCCAAAATCCACCAAATCTGTCTTCTGTGCTCTGCCTTCACTCATAAAAACTACTAAAATTATAAAACAGATTAAGAAGCTGGAGGTCCCAGTGGCACAGAGGTACGGTTCTCGCCTCTGAAGCGAAAGGTACCGGGTTCGAATCCCGGCAGCGACACT
>JARBEQ010086030.1:0-14240 GCA_030265355.1 Tritonia tetraquetra | reverse complement strand
CCGCCCCCCACCCCCTGTTGATGAACAGAGGACCTATTTATGCTGCCATCCCGGGTCCCTACGGGGGGTCACAACCAATGATATTGTGGGAAACCAAACGTTGCTATTGTACATGTAAACGGACACCATTTGGACTCCTCACTGCGTCGGTGGTAAGTTTTTTAGTTGTTTTTTTTTTTTGCTGTTTTAGGGCTCTATCGACACAGGAAGGTCATTTCAGCGCCCATTTCAGTGGTTGTGTAGCCGTCCACGGAACGGGTAGTCCGCGGTTCGAGTTCTGTTCAGGTCAAAGAGTTAAGCTGTGGTGCGTTTTTTCAGTTTGTTTGTTTGATCAAACCTCATTTATACCACAGAGCAGTGTTGGGGCCAACCCCATTTTCAGCAATAAAAGGCACAGAAGATCTTCTTCTTTCTTTCTTTCTTTCTTATCCAAGTCCCTTTTACCATTACAGTGTAGGGCCATCACTTTGAGACTGGATTTCTCTGGATCAAGATATTAAGCCAAGCAGGTGATCAACCCATAAAGGCAGGCACCCCGGCCACCAGGTATGGCTGAACACAGCATTGTTTCAGTCCTAGACAAAAAACTGAAAACTGAAAAGACATTGGCTCAGCGAAGTGTCCGCCATCTTGTCTAATTCTATCTGCGGAAAGTACTGAATAACCGCACCATATGAAACAGGACTTTAAAACGTTTTTAAATTTTATTTCGACTGTGCGGGTTCAAGTCCTATCCGAGATAAATAGACTATACAGGCGGTCCTAGCATTTGAAATGATTTTCAAGTATCGAACGGGGGGCGTAAAAAAGACAACTTTAAGCTTCAAACATTAATGACAGTCTTTGTCCAATATGTTAGTTTTTTAGTGTGTAACTTTCCATGATTGTGAAGACACAAGGCAAGACTAAGCATGTCCTTTACAGAATGAATTAATGATTTGTTTTCGGTGGCCGTGTGTACATGTAGCCGCTTGCTGTGGTGTAAAGCTCGTTAGCAACGAAGCAAATTGTTCTTCAGAGGCTGGGCAGAATTAAGAAAACTTTGAATATTATTTCAATCTCTCGTACTCCCACTTCCTCCCCACACACTCTCTGGTCCCTCTATGGGTCTGTGTCTCTATCTATCTCTATCTATCTATCTATCTATCTATCTATCTGCCTGTCTGTTGTAAATCTCATAGCTCCCAAAAGGGGTCAGTAAATACCTGAGAGGTGGTCAAAAGGGCAACAGTAATGTATTGTTTATTGGCTTGTTTTCTATAGATATTGTTCAGTGCTCATAGTGCCAATCAAGAGTTTAGGAAAAAGTGGGCTGATCACCTGCTCGTCTGAAATGCTTTGATCCATAGCATATTCGACTCTCTGTTCAACCACGATTGGGGGGTCGGGATGCCTGCAGTCATAATGTGGGTATATTATGTCGATTTCATGGCTGAACATGGGGTTGGCCCCAACACTGCTTTTTGGCATTAATAGGGTACGAGTAAACAAAGAAACATAAAAGACAGACAGCAGAAAGCACGGTGGGTTACACGGCCCAAGGAGTAATACCCCCCCCCCTCCTCCCTCCCTCCCGATAGCACTCATTCGCAAATCAGGGCGACGTGTTAAGGTGCTTGCAACGCTTTAGTTCGCAAAGTCGACGGAGAAACGAATCAACGATCTTTCAACTTCAAGACGGAGGTCTAAAACCCCTCCAAAGCATGTATCAAACATCGCTTGGCTGACAAGATACAACAGAGGAGATGTATACTAATGCGATTTCTACGACATAAGCACACGAAAATCAACATATCATTTTGTTATTATGTCTGTGAAGAGTGACGACCTCCTCCTACAAATGGAGGGATATCATTCAGGAAAGGAGAACATTGATAAAGTGCTAGAAAGGCAACGAAAGAGAATAAGAGTGGGATGCGACACTAGAAACAGATACCACGGCTGTCAGAGGCAACTCCGCACTGCTAAAAATTGTAAAATCTATCCATTTAACTGTTTGTGTCTATCTATATAATATATATCCAACCATTTATCTAATCATATTTTCCATTCATTCATCCATCTGTCTATCCAATTATAATCTATATACAGAATTATATCCATCTTTTGTCTACCATCATCATAACACATTCATCCATCTATCTATCCGATTATAATTTATATACAGAATTCTATCAATCTATTTGTCTACCATCATCATAACACAGTCATCAATCCGTCTATCCGATTATAATCTATCTACAGAATTCTATCCATCTATTTGTCTACCATCATCATAACACATTCATCAATCCGTCTATCCAATTAAAATCTATCTACAGAATTATATCCATCTATGTGTCTATCATCATCATAACACATTCATCCATCCGTCTATCCAATTATAATATATCTACAGAATTATATCCATCTATTTGTCTATCATCATCATAACACATTCATCCATCCGTCTATACAATTATGATCTATCTACATAATTATATCCACCTATTTGTCTACCATCATCATAACACATTCATCAATCCGTCTATCCAATTATAATCTATCTACAGAATTATATCCATATATGTGTTTATCATCATCATAACACATTCATCCATCCGTCTATCCAATTATAATCTATCTACAGAATTATATCCATCTATTTGTCTATCATCATCATAACAACTCTCATTGTGTTTATTATTCATCCATCCGTCTATCCACTTCTTCTGTCCTGTCCCTTCTCTTGTCTCACCACCACGTTCCAGTTGCCCGTGGCAGCAGTGGTGACCGTAATTGTCCCCAAACCTTGGTCAAATCCTGAATAATTCCCATTTTTCGTCCCAGCGTTTAGGCATGGGTTCCACGGCCAATGGCCCTGATCCACCCCACACAAACATCCACTGTTTATCCAGGACACTGTCTGGAGTGGGTGTTGTACCCCCAGGGCTGTGGATAAATGCAACACTTCATCCAGACCCTAGCACAACCGGGAAGTATATTACCGTTGCTGACCTGCCCTGCCCTCCCCTCCCCTTTCACTCTCTCCTCTTCACCATGCTAATCTAAGCCTGCGAGGCCTCCCTTCTCAGAGGAATCAATAATATTGCCACGACTTGGTGACTCTAACACTGTCGTTTAGAGAAGGCCGTTGCTTCTTCCTTGCAAATAGTTCTCTTACAACCTTGGTTAGAACACGAATCTCCACGTCTTCGACAAACTTGAAACAGTCGGTCGATAGAGATGGAAAAGAAACGTATTTCTCTGTTATTCAATCCTTTCTTTTTGTTATCAATTCCTGTTTCACTTCTCAGTTTAAGGTCGACGTGAAATGAATAAATGTCATCCCCTATCATCACGACTACAGAGTTTTATCTTTGCCTCAATTAAGTGGCTTCTCTTTGTTTTTAAAATCAGAAATGTCTTATGTCCACATCTTTCTAGGCATATCTGGTGGTTTAGTTCCTTGTAATTGATACTCAAGTATGATTCTTTTAGATTCTAGTTTCATTCTGTCTAGTTTTGCCATCGGTGCTGAAAAGTCTTTATTTTTTCCGCTTCAAGTTAGATTGAAGTGAAATATTTTTTATAGAGGAAAACATCTATTTGAAATCTCAAAATATAGCTGAACGTTTATTGAAATATCTAAGCTGTTACAAATATTGACGGTCAGGTATTCATATGACCGAACTGTCTCTAAAGCTTTCAATGAAGATACGTTGATACTTAAAACATGCCTGTCCCTTATTCGATGTCATAATTCCGTGAGTTGACTGTCTACTTTAATAACTTCAATTCTTGCTTGATCCAGAGTATTCGTGGCTCTGTGTCCAGCATAACGCAGGCCCCTACACAGCAATGTGGTTCAAATAGCAGTTGGGTGAGAAAAATAATGCAGATTGACAGACAGGAAAAAAAGCAGTGACAATTTGATCGAGATAATATAACGCTTGGATTTCCTGTGAAAATAATGATTATACTTTTTCTTTTTTCTATCCTTTGACCACATGTCCACAGCGGTGGACAGATTTGTTTATGTTTCTGTTTGCTGATGACATCAAGCCTATTTGAGATCAATCGCGACGCAATATTGGGGCCAGCTTCGTGCCAGTTCCGTGATCTACACCAAATGACACACACACAGTCCGCCCCCGCACTCCATCTGTGTAGAAGCATTCAATTCAACACACGTATCCTAAGACAGATCTGGAAAATCTGTGGGACCAAGGAATTCAGACAAACGGGCGACCATCCCACTGTATTCACTGTCCGTTAGTGATACCATTGGCACCATACGACTATAAACAAGGTCAATATATACATAATGATGCCGTGTAGCTATGATAATAATTAGGAGAAATAGAGTGGGGTTTTTTTCTTCAAAATTATGATAATTCTGATTGTGAGAGAGATTCTTTTTTAGAAAAACAAATTCAGCTGGGCAAATAATTAAAGGGAGACAACCGATTTAAAAGTACCAAATTCTTTTCTGTCTTTTCTCGCTTATTTCCCTTTGTAGCGCATCACACAGGTTCACGAGTTATTAGAGCCACTAAAACTGAAGTGTCGAAAGAAAAAAAATATTTGCACTAGGTGGGATTCGAATCTATCCAAGGACTACACTTATACTATGGGGCGTCGTAGCGTAGTAGTAACGCATTCGCTGTGTGCGCAGAAGATCCTGGGTTTGAATCCTGGTGGTGACGTCAGGATTTTTACCTTTGGACTTTCTCCGTGTTTTTTTATGGCTCTGACACTGTGAATCAAGTCATGTCGGAGACGTACTATAAACCAGATGCCCCGCCTTCCACATGATATAATATAATGCCCTGCTAAGGGCGCAAAACTAACAATTTTAACTTACAGGCAGAGTCATCACTACCGGAGATGTCCCCGTCCTCGTCAAACGTGGCCCAATACCTCGGGGACACCCGTGGCGAGGACAGCACATCGTCACGTTTGAAGCACTCCTGTACGACTTCCGGTGAGTTGCCAAGGACGCCACTGTCAATGATACGGGACACGTCGTCTTCAAAATCCACAGAGGTCATACTAGTGTGGCGAGAGATGTCCCAGGGCCTGTGGAATAGAGAGGAATATTTTCATTGGTCGCCGATGCACCAATCAATAGCCTTAGAAGATTCATAAAGAATTAAAAATTCAATAACAAGCAAAGGAGAGAAAAATAATCCGCTATTTTAAAAAATTATTATAGTAGTAGAATTAATATAAATTTTTACTTTATTTTCATTCATTGATTCATTCTTTTTTTGCGATGGCGTGATCCCATGAGAACTTTCACGGTTATTTCCCCCAATATTTCTATAGTAAATCACAATATAAGGGTTTCTTGGTTACTTCCATTTGCACAAACATGTGAGAATTATCCTCACTCTACAAAGAGGAAAACGTTTAAAAAAAAAACCAGGTAGACAGTCCTCTCGTGACTTCAGTCTAAGGAAAATAGAAATTAAAAATGAGCCGACACTGATAACATATTATGGTACCAAGGAAAGCTATTTATTTATATTTGTTTAAATGTAGAAACATAACCATAGGGAAGAGAAATGGTTTGTCGACAGTGGGGATTGAACCCACGCCTGCGAGAAGCAAAGCTGTAATGCTTCAGCTTCATGAGCAGAAGGTACTGGGCTCGAATCCCGGCGGAGACATTGGGATGTTTTCCTTTGAACTTTCTCGCGCTTCATGATTCTGACATTGTGGATTACGATGGAATCAAGTCCTATCGGAGATGGACTATCAATCGGAGGTCCCACTTATGATGTGACCTATAATGTGCTGCCTCGGTCGCAACGCTGCCAACTTTCAACTATTTAAGTTACATGAATGTACTAACTAGATCAAAGTAGAAATATTATAGTATTGGAATAAATCAAGGGAGAGAACTAATGATACGTTACTATTTCACATCAATTATTTAGTTATTGCCCTTGGCCGAGGTTGTATCTCGGTCTGAGCGGAGACGCTACAACGTACGTGACTGTATTGTTTTAACCTACCCATGATGCTCATGCATTGGATGCGATCCTTTTTTGTGGCTTATCAATCATCATTTACAAAAACGGACATGGGAACTTTTTTAAAAATAACGTTATTATTGATATTATAATATAATAACATCTTATACAATTATGGCACATTAATCTATTTACTTTGACTATTCGGTATTCTACCCATGACATACTTAAACATTGCTAAAGAAAAAAAAAATGCCGCAGAGAAGAAAAGTAGTTTTGTCGACTGACGAGATCAACCCCCACGCCTGCGAACGGCAACTCTGCCTCACACGCTCTACTAGCTGAGCTTTCCTCCACTCGAGTGCGAATGATGGCACGTAGAGGACTGGCAAGGCTTACGATATGCAAAAACAAAAATTAAGAAGATAGATACCGCGAGAGAAAGGAAAATACTGAGATATCGATCACACTGGCTGGTGGGATTCTGGTTTATATACACAAAAAGTACACAAGACCTAGAGGCTCATGAGGCTGGTTCTTATCCCGGTTTCTGTAACGAGTACTGGACAAGTGACAAGTGAAAATATGTCCTTTCCCAAAAGAGGCCGATTGTCTATCGCAGTTTAGTTTCCTCATTCTCAAATGAGAATCGATGCCCGTTTCTACAACCTGGGTTGAGGGAGATCATCGGAGTGAATGTTCTTACTCAAGGGGACAAACTTAGGGCGAAACTAGAAATTACTTTACTACTACGACTACTAGCACTGCTACTACTACTACTACTACTACTACTACTACTACTACTACTACTACTACTACTTACAACAAAAATACTACTACTACTACATACAACTACTACATACTACTACTACATACAACAACAACTACTACTACTACATGCAACTACTACATACAACAACAACAACTACTACTACATACAACTACAACTACTACATACTACTACTACTACTACTACATACTACAACAACTACTATTACTACATACTACTACTACTACATACTACAACAACTACTACTACATACAACTACTACTACATATTACTACTACATACAACAACTACTATTACTACATACTACTACTACATACAACTAATACTACTACTACATACTACTACTACATACAACTAATACTACTACGATATACTACTACTACAAAAAATACTAGTAGTCACTACTCTCCCTACCACCGCCACCATCACCACTACCACTACTAATATTAGAAAATAACAATATTTTTTTTTAATGCTTCAAGTGAGACTCGAACCCACCACCCTCGAATTGTAAGTCCGATGTTTTAACACTCCTCCAGTGACTATCCATATTTTTTTTCAAAAGATCGAAAAAACCCGTGAATTTTACCTGTCACCAGGGTATTCCAGAATAGATTCGAGGTCCGATATGGACCCCTGGTCATCTTGACTATTCAGCAACATTCGCTTCCGGCAAGCGCCAGGGGAGAAGACTAGTTGAGGGTCAGACTTCCGGTCTCGTCTGGCATTGTGCATCTCCCGGAATTTGGTTAGTTCGTGCTGATACCTGAATGCAGGGTCAATAAGAAAACGCCTTTTCAGGGGATACGACACGCTATATCATGTGGTGGTGTTTTCCACCTTACGGAGGACATTGACATCCATGGATGTGTTGTGTGAGTTGAGTGTTGATGGAGATTAGACCAAAACACTAAACTATCACACAGCATGTCCACAGATCTCGGGGTCATAATTTTCATAATTGCATACTTATCATCGTCATCAACATCGTCATCAACACCATTACCATCACCACCACCATCATCATCATAACCCTTACTATGGGGGCGTCTTAGCTCATGGGTTAAGTCACTCGATGTTGGACGCGGAGGACCGGGTTCGAACCCGCATTGAGTGTGACGTTTTCTCTGATCTTTTCCAAGTTTTCATCGCCCTGGAGATTCACGTTGAATCTTCTCAAGTTATTTATAACCTCCTTTGATATGACCTTTATGTGTTGAAAAAGGCGTAAATCTTCAAACTTTTGAACTTAAGAATTTGACCCCTTACAATCATTGTCATCGCCGTCGTGGTCTTTATCATTTGTCGATATCATCATAACTATCACTACCATCAAAATAATAAAATCATCAGCATCATCATCATCATCCTCATCATCATCATTAACGTCGTCGTCATCAACATATTATTATAACTAACACAGCATCACAACAATCACCATACTCACTATCACCACCACCACCATCATCATCATCATTTAGCAACGATGACAATATCTTCAGTACCAACTACGAAACGAGAAAGATTTCGACGACAGGGCATTTCTAATCAGACCTTCCACCACCACCATCACAAACAACAACCCCATTACATTCCCTGATACCAATTGCATCATACTTTCTAATAATATAGATTTTAGACTCGACTGGTATGTAACCAGGGACACTATAGCTGCGATTGCAACCTCTGAATCTATTATGGAATAATATACATAATTTGTAGGTCGCAATTTCTGCAAAACAAGACAGATATTTACATAATACGCGTTTTCCATTTTTTTACGAGAGTAAGCTAGCTGGGTTTTTTTTCTGTTGGTGTGTGTGTTTGGTTCTTGAAAGGATATCAACTCAATATTTAGCAAAACATTGTGGGAAATCAATGTTAAGATGATATGTTAGGTTGAACGAAAAAAAGAGGCTCTGTCACAAATCATATGGACTGTTTGAGGGATGCGAAGCTGCGTCTAAAACACTTTTGTCTCTAGATGCACAAGGGCTTTCATTCCAAAAGACCAGGATTTTTTTATTACTATTGCTATAACCTTTTTTTTAACCCTCAGAGATGTCAAGGCCTAAAGTCAACGTAGAAACATAAAAGTCTATCGAAGACGAGCGTTTGATAAAGAAATGAAACTGCGGAGCTTCATTTTGTCGTAATAAAGTAAATAAATACCCCCCCCCCCCCCCCCCAAGAAACAAAAAACAAACGCCCGTCAAAGGGAAATTGGGTTATTGAAAACCATATTCCTCTCTAACATAATAATATAGTATTACAATGTTATTACAGCGGGGAAACAACTCTATTTCAAAGTCTTATCGATGCTGTTTCCGTTTACTAATCGACCACTTCACCATAACAAAAAGGTATTCTTTTCTTTGAAATTTTAAAAAAAGGGTAATCAGATTTCTAAAAGGTCAACCAACATATTCTAGACAAATCTTTTGCGCTGTGTTTCAATCGAACTGTCAAAATCCCTTTGTCTGTATGAGTTCTTAGTATCGGTTTGTTTTTTTTTAAAAGGAAGATGCAGTATCAATTTTCTAATTTTGTATCCTTGCAGAAAAAAACACGTTTGAACTTGTGGTTTTGTTTTGTTTGCTTGTACCATGTTGCTGAGATTGTTGTTGTTGTTGCTAAAGTTGTTGTTCTAGGGCACGTCCAAGGTCATTGCGTGCTGAGAAAATGGTAGGTCGAAATTCAGTTATAAGAATATGAAGGAAAAAAAGTAAAAGAACCCGATTTGTCACGCAACCGATGCCTTTTCTTATCACTTCCATTTTGTATGTACACTCTGAGGGTGGCTTTTCACGTAGCGTGCTTTGCTTCTCGTTATATCGTATTTTGACAACCGCTTTGCAAATTGAACTCAGACTTAGAACACCGCTAATCTCTAATCTATGAGTAAAATAGAAATGAGCAATAATAAAGTCAAAGCAGAAGTACGGTCGTAAGAGGGTGGCAAAACACGATCCAAGGGGAAAATAGTTGTCAAATATATTTATTTCACAGTAAGGTCATCTCAACAGCGGAACTTCCTGCTGCTGCTTAAAATATCCTCTGCGAAAGAATATGAGGGATCACCTGTGAACCTTTCAAGCTGAGCCTTCATAACTCTGAAATCATCAAGAGAACATCCTAATTCATCTAAATTTTACGCGTCTAAGATCATGAGACGTAATAAGAATGTATTCTAAAGTCGGTTTTCCAAGCAGATAAAAATAGAAGAGGTTTGAATAGGTATAAATGGGAAAAATCCTTTCCGTAGACACCCCTATTTATTAAGCAGTCACTGACACCACCAAGGATAACTTTGAACTTTGATCCGTTTTTTAAGACAAAAAAGGGAGATAAACATGTAATTAAACAAAAAGAGAATAAAAACCTTATATTTTCCACGGCTCCCATTGAGTTGGGCCTGGGTTTTCTAGAGAAGTTGGCTCGTCGAGATTGAAAGGGAGGAGAGCAGTTGGGGTCCCCATTTCCACATACTGCACACTGATCAAGGCTGTGGCTGTGTCCAGCTGGTGGACGTCGGTTGGGGTAAGGCTGGTTGCTGGACAATGGGTGAGGGAGTGTACGGTCATCTGTGATGTGATGAGGGGAGTGGATGAGGTCAGACTGTGAGCAACTGCGACTTTGGTATGAGAGAATATGTCTCCTTGTGGGTTTGGGCGGCGATGAGGCTGGGCTATTGGACGAGAGGGACATAGACCGTGTGAATGGACAGGAGGCGGGGCTTGAAGACGAACGAAGGAGCTCGTGGTGAGGATGCTGCCTAGGGGATGCTAGGTCATCGAGGAAACATTGAATGCTGACATCCCGTTGCCAAGGGAAACGCGATTCGAAGCTTTCCCCTACAATGTCAACATCTTTCAATATGGATACCTTGGTAAGGTTATCGCTGACGGATCGGATTAAAGGCGCTGGTAAAGGGCGATGTGGTTTGGGCGGGGAGCTCATTCCTGCTATGCATGGCTCTCGTCGTAACGTACGCAGCGGCGGGACTCTGTGAGATGCTGGGGACGGCGTGCTGTTGCCGGCATAAGAATTGGATTTCTGAACGTAGTTGGGTTTTTGGTTAAAGGCCGGGTCGTTATTTCTGATTGCGGAATACGGCTGAGGATGAGGATGTTGATGATAGTGAGGATAAGTGTTGTAATGAAGGAGAGTGCCTTTATCATCGCCGTCGTCTATCTCCTCAATAGTCGAGGGCATGACGCCCTGGGGTAAAGAAGAGGAGGAGAAATTCCTCCGTCTCGTACTGACGTCATCAGTAAAGGCCATATTATTGTTTGGGTTGTTATTGTTGATATTGTTACTATAGGCTTGGACAGGCGATGAAACAGAACTCGCGGTAAAGGACAGACTTGCTGTTGGAGAGCCTCTACTGTGCGGTGACTCGGGGGCGTGATCTTTTCTAGGTGAGCACTGCTCTTGAAGACCCGTTAAGAGTGAAAGTTGGTGAACGTTTCTCTGAATTACAGACGGCGGTTTCCGGCAATTAATCTGATTACCGTTGGTACAATTATCGGGATTGTTATAATCTATACCAGCGTTAATATAACTACCATTGTTTACCTTGTAACGTCCATTGTGTACAATCGCCTGGGAGTTATTATTGAAAAAATTAACGTCATTCTTATTACCATTATTATTATTGTTACAATCGTCATTGTTAATCATCCTTTCTGTTTGAACTTGGGTTTTCTTGTTCGGAGCATTTTCACTAGTTCGTAGGTGTAAATAATTTGGTAAATTCCGTTTGTCGAGCGATCTGGCGTTCATTTGTTGTGAAGCAGTCGCTGAGAGGGATCCGTTGTTATCATTGGTCGGGTCCCCACGTTTCGAATGTGTGGAGTTTCCAAGCGTCATCCCACGAGATCTTGGACTGGCGCGGGGAGGGGTGATCGGGGAGGTGGCGATGGGGGTGGTGGGGGTGGTGGGTTGATTAAAGGTTGTGGGTGGAGGTAGTTCACGTTTGTCAGCTGCCTGGTCAGTGGTGCGTTCTTCCTCCGTTGATTCATCTGGGGATAAAAGAAATATATTTTTAAAAATTCATTAAAGTTAATCATTTTTAATTAGTTTGTTTGTAGTAATGCTCAATGCTATTCAATTACCGACAAAAAAAGATGCCCGTATCTGCTTCTTGGGCGTAGGTCCATCCTGAAAGCTCTAAAGAGGTTAGTATTACGATCATGACAATCATGTCGAAGGTGGAACTTCCGGTTTTATAGTCCACCTCCAACAGGAAATTATTCCATTAGGGGTCCAGAGGGCCAGAACCATTCAAGTCCCACGTCGACCTGCTCAATTTTCTTATTCCTGAGGGGTTAACCGCCCAGGCAAGAGTGAACATTGTTATGGCCAGAACCAGGACAACACCTAAAAATGTGACGCGCATTGTGCTATTCTAGGTTTGGGCACAGTGGGATGATCATCTGCTGGCTTAGCTACCTGATCCAGAGTTTTATTTTCAGCACCGTGTTCAGCAATGCTTGACATGGAGCTGGGCGCAGCGCTCTTGGGGTAATAGCACTATGGATAACAGAACAAAACAGTACCAGATCAAATATAAATATGAACAGTATAATCCAATACCCGGTGAAACAGAAACATCTTTGTCCCCACTAACGTTCCATTGTTCAGATATTTACATTCCTACCAGTATCTATCTATAACACATATCCTCCTGCAACTGGAACTCTATATGTGGAATCAACGTAAATGGCAGACCTATTTTCATCGTCCAATTAATACTGTTCTTTCGTAGCAAACAACGTCAAAGTCATATCATATGCTGAGAGAGAGGGGGAGAGGGGGGAGATAGAGGGGGGAGAGAGAGGGGGAGAGAGAGGGAGAGAGAGAAAGGGAAAGAGAGAGTGGGAGAGGGGGGAGAGAGGGGGAAGAGAGAGAGGGGGAGAGAGTGAGAGAGAGTGAGAGAGAGAGAGTGAGTGAGAGAGTGAGTGAGAGAGAGAGAGAGTGAGAGAGAGTGAGAGAGAGAGTGAGAGAGAGTGAGAGAGAGCGAGAGAGAGAGAGAGTGAGTGAGAGAGAGTGAGAGAGTGAGAGAGAGTGAGAGAGAGAGCGAGAGAGAGCGAGAGAGCGAGAGTGAGAGAGAGCGTGAGAGGGGGAGTGAGAGAGAGTGAGAGAGAGTGAGGGAGAGAGTGAGAGGGAGGGAGAGAGAGAGTGAGAAGCATCAATTAGTTTTGTTACGTGAATACAAATCACGTCCTTGATGAGCAGTTAGTAAATGAAGAGACATGTTCTAATTATCTCAAAACAAGCTCATCCATTGCAGTTCCGGCACCGTGATAAATTGTTCTCGCATAATATTGATATTCTCATAATGGACACAAGCCTCATAGTATACTACAGCCTCCCCTCCCTGCCCACTCCCCCTGCTTCCAGCATGATATCCTTGCGTGCAAATAACAGATATTTATGTTCACAGCTTGGAATTCATTTGTATAACCCTAACATCATTACTAGATTGCACAGAAGTAACTTTGATTTTGTATTCATAGTTTCGATGTGCGTGCGGTTTCTTATTTATAAATGGAAGGATGAATTAATGCCGTATAATAAATATCCCGCCGTTCATTGATAAAGTATCTACGATTATTCTGTTATTTAGTCAGATGAATTAATTAGAATTGAGTTCAATGTCATTAGGAGAGGTCTGTTAGTTTGTCAGACGAAGAGAAACAAATTGATGCAATATTGGTTTCGGTTTTGTTAAGGCCACAGTTTTGGGTGGGTGGGGGGGGGGGGGGAGGCTCGTGGCGTAGCGGTCAACGATTTCGCTTCGTGAGCAGAAGGTACTGGGTTCGAATCCAGGCGGAGACGTTGAGATTTTTCCCTTTAACTTCCTCGAGTCATGAAAGGCACACACGATACCTGCCATAACTGCAGGCACGCCGGCCGAGTTTCAGACAAGCAGGTGATCACCCACTGTGTCTATAACTCTTTACTGGCACCATGAGCAATGCACTGAGCAGTATTAATCAAAGATGGGCCAATAAACAAATTACTGTGGCCCCCTCATCCATTGATACAAACTGGTAGGTTCTACCACTGCATTTTACACTCCTTTCGAAACTTGTAAATCCTCTAAAGGCCTTTGCGTCACGGGCGTCCCACCACAATTACTTTCCTAACGTTAAAATGTACAACGTGCTCATAATACTCGAGATTTGTCTCAGCGCGTCAATGAGGAACACAATAAGATCTTTATCAAGCGTACGATAATTTTAATGTGATGGCAATATTGCAAAATTACCAGTTCAGAAACCGCTTGTCAAAGCAATAGTGTATGTCATGCTCTTGTTGAAACTAGAAGATCATGTCAGAGGCGGGATCTTCTGTTTTTAGTCCATCTCCGATATACCTAAAACCCGAACAGGTGGAAAACACGCCGTTTGAACTATTGAACCTGGCCGGGAACAAAGCGGTCACAGCAATCGGGGGGGGGGGGGGGGGGGGGGGGGGGGGGG
>JARBEQ010085919.1:134-14240 GCA_030265355.1 Tritonia tetraquetra | reverse complement strand
GAGAGAGAGAGAGAGAGAGAGAGAGAGAGAGAGAGAGAGAGAGAGAGAGAGAGAGAGAGAGAGAGAGAGAAGGGGAGGGGGAGAGAGAGTACACTCCAAATTTATTCTATGAGGACAGAATTCGTTGATGATAAAAGAGATGTGTAGTTGCCTCATTGTTTGATTACACTACTATACTATACAGATATGTTCAACGCCTCGATTGTCCTGTATGGCCAAACACAGAACTGGACATTCTTTGGATCATATAATCAAAGAATGTTAGACAAGCATGTGATAAGCTCCCTGTGTTCACAGTGGTCTTGATGACACAATGCCATAGTGAAACAAACCCACAAAACAGTATTAACCAGATTATACAAAATCCCGTCACCCTTGTGGCTATCAATCACTCATAATATAGCTGTAATCATTCTCAAGTTTGGGAGTATTCGTGTGGGTAGATTCTTCTTCTTTTCCTCCTCTTCCTCCTCCTCGTCTTCCTCTTCTTCTTCTCCTTCTTCTTCTCCTTCTCCTTCTTCTTCTCCTCCTCCTCCTCCTTCTTCTTCTTTTTCTTCTTCTTCTTCTTCTCCTTCTTCTTCTTCTTCTTCTTCTTCTTCTTCTTCTTCTTCTCCTTCTTTTCGTCATCGTCGCATCGTTGTCATCGTCCTCCTCATCCTCTTCTTCATTTCCCTAGTCTTGGATGCAGAGTTCATCATCATCATCCTCCTCCTTCATTTTCCTAGTCTTGGATGCAGAGGTCCGGATTCGAAACCCGCTGTGCAGGATTTGTATGGCCCTTTCCAGAGTGTATAATATGTCTCTGCCCTAGAGTTTCCCCTACTTCTGTTGAACCGCCTTTGAAATAATCTTGTGCTGAAAAGGGTGAACAACTTCAAACTTTGTTTTCTTCTTTTTGTGCAATGAAAACATACAATACTAATGCCCAATGCTGTCAGTGTAGCAGTCATTATGAAAGACCAGGTCATTTTCAGCGACCCGAGTCTCTTATTATAATATAATCTCAGTTGGCCACATCTCTGTTGTTTCTTGTGATAGCTTGGGCATCACTGAAGTATATGTTTTGGTATCTCTATCTGGATAGATACATCAATAAATAAGGAAATATTACTGTAGCTCTTTTTTTTTAGCATTTCCTAATCTACCTTTCGCCACTTCTCTCTATTTCGACTTCTTTTCTTTGCATCAACTAAAGTAATTTCTCTTTAAATTACAATATCAGCGATGACGTCTTTGCACATTTTCCTCGGCGGTTTAGTTCAATATATTAGCTATTATGTTATTATTCATGTCTTAGTGATTTATCTAAATTATCTCCCCCTGTCAGCTGTATCTCCACGGATGGTTCCTATACCTGTGAATGCCACGAGGGGTGGATCGGACCATTCTGTGACAAACCCTGCCCAATTCAATGTGGCCAGAATGGATTTTGCTCCAGAATCGGTGGCAGCCGATGGAACAGCAGCAATGGCGATGACGTCACTTTTCCAGGCCACGCCCACAACAATGGTAGCGGAGATATTGGTGTGGGGTGTGTGTGTCATTGGAATTACACTGGGGATAAGTGTGAGAAGAAGAGACAATTGATTTCCCCTATCCAAACAGGTAAGGTTTGATCGTTTCTTCTAATTCCCTTTTCATCTGTAAGGTCCGAAGTCCAAATCAGACAATAAGCCAGGCTGTGTAGTGGCGTCTTGTCGGAAATGGTCGTCTTTCTTTCTTTATCAATACCCTTTAGTACCTTTCAGTGTAAAGTTTATGCGTGGTACACTCACTTTCGCCATTGATCCACTTTCGGTGACATCCTCTTTGCCTCTACAAGCCTAGTTCTCCATTTTTAAAATATTATTTCTGAAACTGCATCCTGACACATTTTCCTTGGTCTACTTCTAGGTAGTTTTTCCTTCTGTTTACTTTCTAGTATTTCTTTAGGAATTCTGCCATCTTTCATTCTGTTTATGTGTCCAAACCATCTTAATTGATTTCTATCTATTTTCATTTCCAGACTTTCATTTTTTACTCCTTCCCTAATCCTAGTAGTTCTAATTTTATCTCCCTTTGTTTTGCCTATTGATCTTCATATGAAGTTCATTTCTGTTGCCTCTAGTTTGTTTTTATCTCTGCTGTCTAGTGTTCATGATTCATTTCCATATATCAAAGTTGGGCAATAAATTGAGTTTAAAATTGACATTTTTGTTTTGCTTGTTAGGTCTTTCATACCGATAAGAGAATTTCGGAAATTGTAACAATTTAAATAGAAGTGTTTCCACTGGTATAGTCTATATTTTATTTACCACCATTTTCGGCAAGGCGCCATGACACTACTTGGATTATTCTGTGCAATTCCCGACCAATAAGATATTAGACATTCGTGGGCATACAAACAAATGGGAAAAAATCATTTAGTAGATTATCTTGATCGTTCGAAAATATCAATGTTTGTTGTTTTTATAGTTCATGATACAACGGTGATGATGTTGACAAATAGCAAAATGACGAAAAGTATCGCGATAGTTCCACTTCGATCTTTATCGTAATGATAATATTTATATTGATATTGTCAAAATCATCATCATTGTGGTCGTCGTCATAGGGTATTTTATCACCTGATATTCTCTTTTACTCGTATCTAACATCGACTTCACATTCATTTATCGGTATCGTCATCATCATCATCACCGTCATTATCATCATCATCATCATCACCGTCATCATCATCATGGTCATCGTCGTCGTCCTTGTCGTCATCGTCATCATCATCATCATCACTATCATTATTACATAGTTTATTTATCAATTATATCATTATGTTACCATCTCCATATTTTCATTTCATGCCAGTGGTTGTGTCTGGAAGCGGCATAAGCACCTGGCAGGTGATCGTGGCGGTCATGTCTACGACAATCTTTCTGACATCCTTCACCATCATCCTGACCTGCTTCCTGTGGAGGCGGCAGTGGATTCCATTACGGAAACTTGTCTTCTTCTTTCAGGACTTCGAGGAGGACGGTTAGTTCCGATCGATCTATCTATCTATACATTTATCTATCTATTTATTTATCTATCCATATATATACGCATTTATTGATAATCACAACAGTAAACAAAATCAAAGGTGAATTAGAAATTCCTCCAATGCTTCAACGGGAAATGGAACAATTACATTTCGTTTACAATCTGTCGATTATTCTGAAACTACTGAATTTTCCAAAACTTAGTATGCAAAAGGCACTGAATAAAAATATGCCCTACCTTCACGCACAATATCATAGATGTGCGTCACGTAATAAAGTCGTTAGGCTTAACAGGCATTTTAGCGAGGTTTTCTTTATCACATGGGATAATAGATATATCATGCAAGCGTCATTTCACCATTCCATATATCACGCATGTAATGGTGATGACTGTGGCATACATAATGTTTAATTGTGACACGAAGCTAAGCTTATACACTGTACTCTGTGAAAGGGAACATCACATGTTAGCCTTTGTTTACTGGCCTGATGCGACACAGTGTTCATCTGCACTGACCAAGAAGTGACCATTAAGTGACCAATGTCAGGGCATCACTGCAACCACTGACATCGTGTTGACTTAGTGATAATCCCATAGGAAACGTGTATTAATGCAGTGTGGAACTCTTCAGTCTGTAGATGATAGATTAGTGGAATTCTTTTGTGGCGCTCTCATTACGAAGTGTTTAGGTTATGTATGGTTCGTGGGACATGCGTAACATTAGTAATATATACCCTTAATGTTGCAGATTATTTTATACCCTCTTAGATGCGAAATACTTGGGGGAAATGAATTCAAGGTGTATATTGTTTACATAATTTTAACAAAAACACAGACACACAGACAAAAATGAATAAAGAAAAGAAATATGATTATTAGAATACGTAGAAAAATAGAAACGAAAAGGACAACAAAATGAAAAAAAGAAAAAAGAAAAAGGGAATATTCATAAATCAATTATAAGCAAAGCAAAGTCACTGAGGGGATGAGGGGCTGAGGGGGTGAGGGCTGAGGGGCTGAGGGGGTTCCCGTGCATTTTTATACTTTATACTTTAGATAGATCTATTATGCGCGTTACCGATGTTGACAACGAATATCAAATTCCGAATTAAGAGACAGCAAAGGTCGTTTCCGGTTAAGCGCCTACATTTGATACACACTTCTTTGCCATTAGTAATAACAGTTGTCAGCCAAAAAGCTTGACTTACTAATGACAAACTCTAACTAAAAAACGACAAAGAAATTGTCTGATGGGTTGAAAATCTTTACCTCATAGCCACCGCGGTACCGTCAATTCAGTAGTAATAAATGATAAATGGATTAGGGAAGGGATGTGTTAGATCGAAATAGAGGCTTCGAGAAGAAAAACAAGTGATATGCAACACTGAGAATCGATCCCACACCTGCCAACGTCGCTCCACCTCTCCAGAGATCGAGGGACACCTGTCAACCGGCTGAGCTACCCGTCACTCTTTAAATAATTGTTAAATTTGATCAAGCCATATTAATATAATACAGTCGACTCCCGTTTATCGCAACTCGGTTTATCACAATTGCCGGTTAATCGCAATTTTCCCCAAGAAATAGAATCTATATATTCTATATAAAAGTCACTGGTTACTCGCAACTTCGGATAATCGCAACAGTTTTGTCGCTCACGTCCTGTTGCGATTAACTGGAGTCGACTGCTGCAATGCAGTGGTCACGTCACGTGCCCTTTAGATGTGGAGTTCCGGGTTCGCGAAGGCTTTTTTTCTCTGGAACGTTTAGAGTTCCACGGCTCTGCACAAGAGATTCACGTAGAATCTGCTCAAGTTCTATTTAACCGCCTTTGATGTGACCTTTCTGTGTTAAAAAGGGCGTAAAATGTCAACTTTATTTTCAAAATATGCAACAAATGAGGGTCATCTTCCATCTGTCCATGTGCTTGGTCTGGTGATTTAGAGAAACAAACAGGCACGATGAGGCCGTATGTCATGCTTATATCGTTACAGCCAGGGAAACAAAGATTGACAATGACTGATCTATGTACACGTAAAAACATACGTTTGATTGATTATGTGACACGACGCTAAGTAGAGAATTGGCGGTACAAATAAATATAGAAAACTGACACCGCGTACCGAAAGGCTAACAAGGAAATGATGAATGAAGAAAGAAGACGAAGAAAAATTAGTTCATCTCAAATTCTATGATTACGACTATGTTGACGATGACGACGACGCTGATGAGGATAAGAATGATAGTAGTGATGGTGATGACGTGATGATAATGATGATGGTGATGATGATGATGATGACGACGATGATGATGATGATGATGATGATGAGAAAGAAAAACAACAGTTATGATGATCAAACATCTAGGCTTGGAGAAAACGAGTGACATATTCAAATGATGATATTGATGACGATGATGATGACGACGACGAAGACGACGCAGAGGATGATGATGATGATGATAAAGATGACGCCGATGATGATGATGATGATGATGATGGTGATGATGAAAATAACAACAACAGCAGTCATGATAATGAAACATCTCGGCTTGTAGAAGACTAGTGGCATATTTCACATGCCAAGTAAAACTGCCGACAACGACAAAGACCTACAATAATTATTTCATTCAATGCATTCTAGGGACATTGTCAACTTGCCTTGAAATTAATCTTCGTTGCCTGTCTGAACAATAACAAGTAAGAAAGGTGATTCACCCATTATTGCTGTCTTCTTAAAGGTTAATGTGGTTTTGAGTAGGAATTGGTCACAAAGGACATACACCTTTCTCCTTAATTACTTCAGCTCAGAGTAATTAAACAAAATAAAATTATACATAATAGTATTACCAAAAACACACCTTTTAATGTTTGAACTTAATTTATAGAAAGATCTCAACCACTGTCATTTACATTATGTATTATACAGATCATACCGTGATTCTTGTCTCACCACTAGGTTACATTTTCCTCTTTAAATATCGTATCGTTGCCAAAGTGTCACCTTCCGTGTCATCATCATCTTCATCGAAATTATCATTGATATTATCATTTTCAATCTCAAAATCATTACAATCACCCTTGTCTTCAAATCTTCATCGTCGTCAACTGTAACATCATCTCAATGACACCATGAAGCAAAAGCATGTCCTTTAGAACATTGAGGCTCATTGAATGATGGTGTTATCCGGTTTCAGTAGCGAGAAACCATTAAGTGGCAATTTGTCACTTTCCTGATGGGATGCTGGTCTCTCGCAGATAGTTTCCCCACTCGAAGATGAGAATTGGAAGGCTATGACGTGTTTCTGTAATCTGGGTCGTGTTAGGAATGAAGTTTCTCTCCCAACGAAAAAATGCTAACCTCCAGGAAATATTGTATTGCTTTATTACAACAATACATTATACAGTATATGACAAATAACATGCAAGCCCAAGCATAAACAGTGAACGAAAACTGACTGAGCGTACGAGGCAAGGCTTGACCCCGTCTTAAGGTTATTTGCATTGGAGGTTATGGACAAGAAGACAAATAACAATTAACAAAGTGGAAGAATGCTGTAAACGCTGAAAGCATTTCAAGTCATGCAGTCGCCAGGCAGAGCATTCCGTGTATAGCCTGACCCCTCATTTGAACCTGGCCCTCTGGAGCACACTCAAGACATTCTGGTCATGTTGGTGGCAGTGACTCAGTGTGTGTGTGTGTGTGTGTATGTGTGTGTGTGTGTGTGCGCATAATATACTACTTTATTTCAATTGCTATTTTTCTAGCACTGTCACATTTTCCCACTTTCCTGATGACGTTTATCTTACCAGTCCGGCGGTATTTCTGTTTCAATGTGTATTGCTAATGAATAGAATGTTCAACCCAAAAGATGCTACCCGGCTCACCCTTGTTGGTTTTCCATAAATCATATCTCAGCGCAAGGGCAGGGTTTGAACCTCGTACCGTTAATTTAAGAATTCAGTACTTCTAGACCACAATTTTCCTCTTGGCAACAACCCGCAATTAAAGTAGTGCCCAGAAACTGTTTTTTTTATAACACGCACTAACAAAGTGGTCATTTTATTGACCTGCTACGCGTGCAATGTGGTGAATTATTATCTCCCTTTGTTTTAATTCATATATAATACCTTGCGTCACAAATGTGGGGGCGCCCGTGGCTCAGTGGTCAAGTCATTCGACTTCAGACGCGGAGGGCCGGGTTCGAGTTCGCTGATACTTTCAGAGTTTTCATGACTTCGCCCTGGAGATTCAGGTGGAATCTTCTCAAATTCTTTAGAAACGCCTGTGATATGACTTTTATGTGTTAAAAGGGCGAAAAATGTAAAACTTTAGAACTTTTAAACGTGCAGAATTTTCCTATTTCGGAACGGTTACATTTCTGCCAGCTTGCTACTGTTGCGCTCTATGAGATTCCGCTGACGAGCAGCGTTAAAATATGACGTTATAAATAGTAGGACTAAAATTACCTTTTCAAAATGGAGACTTTATAGTTATTGACTTTTTTTACAGAATCATTCGTTTGACAAGACACCAAAAAATAAATGCTTTTGTTTTATTCTGTTCTCAATATCATTATATAAATTTGTTTTTATAAAAACAGAATCATTTCAACGCCTAGATAGCATAGGTCTACATAATAAATTGACAATGAGATTATTTCTATTTTCATCAGGCTCGAACTCTTTTCTTGACCATTTATGTGTATGAATACATTTTCAATAACGTAAACAAAAGTTTGTCTGTATGTAAAAGTTAAAGATGAAATTCCTTTTAAAATATTGATGATTGCAATTATTTTTCCACGTGCTTTTTTTATCACTTGTTTATTTGGTGTGTTTATTTATGCTAAAACAATTTCTGCATGTTATTTGTTTTCACAAACTCGGTCGCATTGCGGAAAGACACACTCTTAAAAGTAGTTTGTCTACGACCTGCGACCTCGTACATAAAAACATATCACGTACAAAATTGTATAATACTAGGTAGCTATAAATCAGTACAATATCATGGGATGTCTTTAATGCCACCTCGTCTTACTTCCATCATTTTGGAATGGCCATATTTCAGCACACAACTTAGTCACGTGTCAGGGAATGGGGCCACAAGATCGGTTGCCATGACAGTTAATAGGTTAGTCGGTGTCTTGCTGTACTTCCGTTTGTCCAGTCAACCTCGATTGTTGTTCGGGAAAGAAACAAGACTGTTTCTCAAGTTAGTTCCAATGAATGAAAGTAAATTGTCTCACATCAACTGCCAGACATTCTGTGTCGATGACAAAATAATGTAGCAATCCTAAAAGGCCTATGAAACTATTACATTATTATTATTTTTAACGAAAGGAAATAGAATTGTAAAAACGAACCACAAACAAACAAAACCACACTGCCTAGTTGGAACTCGAACCAGTAACCGAGTCACCACGGCATCCAGCCTACCAAGCCGAATAAAGCCGTGTTCACATGGTGCGTTTTTTCAGTACTTTCAGCAGATAGAACTAGACAAAGAGAATGCGCGGGCGTGAAAACCAAATGGCGGATTCTTCGCCCCGCGCATTCTCTATTTACGGAAAGTGCTGGAAAAAACCCGCACCATGTGAACACGACTTTAGTCCTAATATAAAGTTCATTAGTCCCATGTTTAACCCGGTTTCGGTAGCGTAAATGAAGAGGACTCCTTTCCTGCTACCGTCATTATAATCTGTGTCGGCTTCACTTTAAACGCTCTCTGGATAGAACGGTAGCAAAATATTTTTCTAATTTTTAGTTGAGAATTGTCACTTGCTACTTTTATACGGGTGAGGCAATCGGAATAAAGTTCCTTGCCCGATGAAATAACAAATCGCACGTTGCGGGACTTGAACATACGACCCTCGCCATGAAAATTCTCTGCCTTAACCACTCGACCACGTCACCTCACAAACCGAAAAATAAATAACGACAAAGCGTAAGTCGTAGCGTGCCACACAGAGATCCAGACAGCTGTCAGTGAAAGTCGTGCCCAGATTTATGTTTAAAAAACACTGTTTTGTCTGTCTCTATAATTGAAATAATGAATCTGATTTTCTGACATCTCTAAGTCTCTTATAACCTGTTAGCTGTCAGTCCCACCCCAAGGAGTTACCGATGTTACCAAAGGCAGGTGTCAAGAGAATAGGAAAGTACATCGTAGCAATACTTTTCACAGGTTTGAAGGTGGCTGCTAATGCACAGTGACATGGTAAAAGGGAGACGCCGTGTTGCACGTTAGCGAGGCGAGCTCCCGCAAGAGAGGCGGGTCGTACTCGAATCCAACACGCTGACTACAATAGTTACTGGCTGACAAATTTTATGAGTGTTAAAAAGGATGTCTACGGAAATGATTTTTTTCTCCGATTTATACTTATTCAATCCTCTCTTCTTCTGCTTGGAAAACCGACCTGAGAATACATTCTTATTGAATTCGAGAAAATTCAGTTCTTATATGCGTGTGGTGCATTTGATAATGATTATTGTTGTTTTCATTGATAATAATAATGATAATGATACGATAATGATGATAATAACAACAAAAAACATTAGAATTTCAACAATGCTCTGAATTAGTGTATGGAGACTGATAATAGATAAATGTGTGGATAAAGACTTCGCAAATTTTTGTGACCTCTTTGTCAAACTAGAAGTGATCAAATTGATCCACATTGGGAAGTTGCGAAAATCATGTCGTCAATTCATCAAAGGGGAGTAAATCTGCAAATCCTGTCAGGTTTTACTTTTACATCATTAACCCACCTTGAGCATTCGGTGTCCTACCGTAATCACTATTTATTATTGAAGTTATGATATAGAGTTAGCAGTTGTGCAGCCCAAACGTGTGAGGCGACGAGTAAAAACTGAAAAAATGCGCATTATTTCAATGCGCACCTAAAAATGACGTCGTTTTCATTCCTTTTCCAATAGTGTACAAAGGACATGTCATAACAGACTATGATTAATAAGTAGACTAGGCTACACCCAAAGCTTTCCTTGGCAGATATAATAAACAAACGTCGTATTTCGTGGCTCTGCCCTGGAGATTCACGTGGAATCCTCTCAAGTTCTATTGAACTGCCTTTGATATGACCTTTACATTTTAAAAGGGCATTAAACTGTAAACCGTAGCATTTTTCTTTGTTTAGGGAACGTCATAACATAGCGGTAATGCATTCACTTTGTGCGCAGGAGGCCAGAGGTCCTGGGTTCGACTCACGGCGGAGACGTGAGGATTTTTGTCCTTTGGTCTTTCCCAGTGTTTTGTATGGCACTGACCCTGTGGATTCCTTATGGAATTAAGTCCTATCGGGGGTCCCGCGTTTGATACGACCCACAACGTAACACTAAGAACTGTAAACTTTTTGTTTTCTCCAATAGTATGACCTTTCAGTCCTCGACCTCATGCCTGGAATCCACAACATTGGCATGGGGACCATGTAATATGGGCTAGTGCCCCCATTAGCACACTGTGGGCTCATCACCTGCTTATCTTAAATACTTAGATCCATAAAATTCCCAGCTGTATGTTTGGTCAAATGTGGCGGTCAGAGTTATTGGCGCTGTGTGTGCCATTTGGGGGTAGAACATTCAGCTAGATCCTTCTCTGCATTGCAGTATTAATGGGGGTGTGCCATTTGGCGGTAGAACATTCAGCTAGATCCTTCTCTGCATTGCAGTATTAATGGGGGTGTGCCATTTGGGGGTAGAACATTCAGCTAGATCCTTCTCTGCATTGCAGTATTACTGGGGGTGTGCCATTTGGGGGTAGAACATTCAGCTAGATCCCTCTCTGCATTGCAGTATTAATGGGGCTTGACCAAGGCCCTCACAGTCCTATGGTGGTCCCGCGTTTGATCAGATAAACAAACCCCCTAAAGTCAATCTGCCTAGAGTGGTAGAACCTTCCAGTTGTTATCAATACCCACAAGGGCTACAGTAAATTGTTTATTGGCCTGTCTTTGGTTAATACTGCTCAGTGTATTGTTCATGGTGCCAGTAAGGAGTTCAGGACACAGTGGGCTGATCACCTGCTTGTCTGACATTCTTGATCCATAGCAATTCCTGCTCTGTGTTCAGCCGTGCTAGGTGGTCGGGGTGTCTGCATTTATGGCAGGTATCGTGTGTGTCTTTCGTGACTGAACACAGGGCTGGTCCCAACACTGCTCTGTGGTATAAATGGGGTTCGATCAAACAAACAAACAAACCTAAAGTCAAACTAAGTTAATTGAATCTTTCCATTGGTAATTTAAAAAAAAAAAGATATTCTTGTACTTTCTTTTTACTAATTTTTATTCCCATATCACTTGCGGTAAGTGTGTAATGATTTGTTGTTGATTTCATTTGTTTACCTCGGTAGACGGCAAGCAGTACGATGCCTTCATCTCCTACAAAGGCTGTCCCAGGGACGAACGGTTTGTGCTCAATCACCTGTACCCCAAGCTGGAGAAAGAGTTGGATTTCCGGCTGTGTCTACACTTCAGAGATTTTCCTCCAGGACATCGTAAGAATGCCTATGAATGGTTCTCTCTTTGCTCGGTCCTCATGTGTGTGTCTGGTTGTCGTTCTTGTTATTCTTGTTCTTCTTTTTTTCTCCTTCTTCTTTCTGTTCTTCTTGCTTTTTTCGTTCTTGTTAACGTTCTTGTTCCTCTTGTTCTTTTTCACAATAATCATCATCATTGCCATCACCATCGTCGTCGTTGTCATCGTCATCAGCAGAAGCTTTCTCTCCCTCTATGAAGCTTTCTATCTATTATTTTCTTACCTATCTTTTGATCTATATGACATGTATATCCATCCATCTATCCATCTATCTACCTATCTATCTACCTATATACCTACAAACTAACACTTACTAGATGACGCGATTTTACTTTGCGTAATGGGCACTAACATACACACACTCACAACACATTGTAGCCTACTCCCTCAATCATAATTTAACACAATCAGTCATTTCTTCATTTGATGTTTATATCACCCGCAGCCATCGCCAACAACATCATCGACGCTATCGAAAAGAGCCGTCGGACCATCATGATTCTCTCCCCTGCCTACGTCAAATCAGAGTGGTGCCGCATGGAGTACCAAAAGGCGCAGCACGAGATGCTCCGGCTCCGGCACCGGCTAATTCCCGTTGTCTTGGAGGATATTGAGGATGTCCCGGGGGTAGACAGAAACCTGAAGACAATAATGGAGACGATAACTTACATCAAATGGCCAGGAGAAATGGAGAGCAGTTTCAGTAAGCGATCATCTCATTTCTGGAAGCTTCTGGAACTGTCCATGCCGAAGAAGAGACCCGACTGCAGCAGGTCTGTTTCCTCGTCAGGGAGTTGCCATGGTAAACCTCTGACCAATTGTTCACAAAGCTATTTCAGTTCGCTGGTCGATTCGTTTTCCAGATACAGTTGTTCCACGGACTCGAGCTTTTTGGTTAACTTCATTAAAAACCAAAACCAAGGCTCTGAAAAACGGAGTCCAGGCAGACTTACGAGCAGCAGTCAGCACGGATCCATAAAAGAATGGCCCAATTACTACAAACCCTCAAGAAACGACAATGCTCTACCGTCACGCACCACTCCAACATCGGCTTCATCAATGAAAAAATCGGAGTCTCCTTATGACGCCATGTACTTTGATTCAGACAACAGGGCCGACAATGTCTCCTCTTCGTGGAAAAGTCAATGTTCATCGGCCTGTTCCATTCCATCAGATATTTCCTTGCGCATGCAAGACTTTTATATAAAGACCTCTGATGAAAAGAAATCAGATTACTCAACCAGAGGACCTAATTGTACCCAGTGTGTTGAAAACCCAAGCCCCAATCGTACCCAGTGTGTTGAAAACCCAAGCCCCAATCGTACCCAGTGTGTTGAAAACCCAAGCCCCAATCGTACCCAGTGTGTCGCAAACCCAAGCCCCAATCGTACCCAGTGTGTTGAAAACCCAAGCCCCAATCGTACCCAGTGTGTTGAAAACCTAAGCCCCAAGTGTGTTGAAAACCTAAGCCCCAAGTGTGTTGAAAACCTAAGCCCCAAGTGTGTTGAAAACGTGAACACCGATCGTATGAAGTCTGTGACAGACGCGTATTTTCATTGCACAGATGGTCGCCTCGTGCAAATCAGAGACGTCATCTCAGAATGATCACGTGACTTCTGTTACAAACCATTTGCGCGCTGATGATGTTCACCACTGTCTCATCCTACCCACGATGGTCATAACCAACACTTGCATCGTCGCTTCCATCACCACCATCATCATTATCATCATCACCATCATCATCATCATCATCATCATTATCATCATCATCACCACCACCATCATCATCATCATCATCACGATTACTGCTTCTGAAACCACAACCATCACCAAAACCTGTTGACGCTAACTGTTTAATAAAGACAAACGGCCCACAACTACCACTCAGATTACTAACACCAGCATCATCAATGTTATCCTCTTCCTCATCATCGTCGTTGTTGTCAACAACATTATCATTTTGCATTTATCGTTATTATGATAATTTTCATAAAGATGACTTCATATCAGAAGATAACTTCATAAATATGTATTAATATTCTTGAGGAGGCCTCCCTAGCGTATGTACCTCTGAATGCGGAGATTGGGCGTTCGAGTTCGGTCTTGTGTGGGATTTTTTTTATTGCTCTGCCATGGAAACTCACGTGGAATCAATCTTCTCAAGTTATGTTGACCGCCTTTGATTTAAGAAAAATTCAACTTTAAAATTTTATATCCTTGAAAATGTGATTTATGAAATGATGAGAAAGTGCTTGATTCAAAATGAGATAGATTTCTCACCAACTTGTCGGGTTTTTTTTTCAAAGCCATACTACACAGTTGACTGTAATGTGACAAGCAAGTAACAATCACCTCCCTCAACAATAAAAATCTATTCAAACATTAATCGTTTGCCTCTCTGTTTGTTTGATCAAGCCCTATTAATAGCACACTAGAGTGTTGAAGCCAGCCCTATTAATAGCACAATAGAGTGTTGAAGCCAGCCCTATTAATAGCACAATAGAGTGTTGAAGCCAGCCCTATTAATAGCACAATAGAGTGTT